>JAJONZ010009780.1:0-47500 GCA_029582445.1 Solanum paucissectum
TGGGTCGACATGAGGTTCAGCCCGAGAGGGTGAGCCCTAGTCCCATATCCTAACACTCAGCTCGAGAGAGTGAGTGGGGTAAGGCGTAGGCTGGTCTTTATGCGGCAAATGGGTGTCCGAGAAGAACGCATTTGACACAGGGTAAGTTGTCCGAGAGGGAACTTATTTCCACGTAAAGCTTAGCCTAGTCACTATTATCTTGCAAATTTCCTATCGAAAGCATGTACCCAACTATTTATCTCAACTTGTATTGCGGTCACACCCCAAGAACTCTTCCCCATACTTGATTTCTTTGTGATTTTTGTTGTTTTTACTTACTAGTAACAAAAACCCTCATCGATAATTGACACTTTTGTGTCACCCCCTTTAATTTACAGTATTTTTAATCGTTAATGTGTTTAGCAACGACTAGTTAGAACCAAATTTTATTTTTCTATTAATTCTCAAAAACCGCTCCCTTGGGATACGTCCCCAACTATTAGTTGGGTTACTATATTATCGACGATCGTTGACACTCGAACCATAGGCTAGTGTCGTTGGTCACGATAAGCAATCAAAATGGCTTCGTTGCCGGGGAATGGTGTCACTTGAGAATTCTTAGGCTAGTAGAATTTTTGTTCTTCTTAGTTGTAGTTTACTAACCTAACTTTTAGTCTTATTTTTTTGATTGTGTAAATATTTCAGAAAGCATGAGTGTTAACAACAAAAATGGTAGCCAGGTGGGCCACCAAGATGAAATCGGTAAACTCAACGATGTCCAAGAGCCAAATGTCAATGACCCCTATCTCATGGGAGGTATTGGAGCCATCCTCTTACCCCCAGTCGAGGGGAATGCAGTGTTCCATATAACGAGCACTATGTTGCAGCTCTTGCAACTTAAAGGATTCTTCAGCGGATTATCTCATGAGGATCCCCATGAGCATCTTCAAAACTTCGTAGACGTTTGTGGGCCATTCTCTTTCAAGAACATCTCTCAAGAGTCAGTCAGGCTTCAATTATTCCCATTTTCTCTGATGGGGGAAGCTTGTAAGTGGTTAGCTGAATTACCACGAAATTCGATCACTTCATGGGAGGAGCTGGTCACCGCATTTAATGTGCGATTTTTTCCTCCCTCGAAGATGATGACTATTCGGGATAGCATACAAAGTTTCAAGCGTCTGAATGGAGAGCCTTTGCATGAAAGTTGACTTCGGTTTTAAAAACTGGTGCTACAATGCCCAACTCATGGTCTTCATGATAACGTGCTCCTTCAATACTTCTACCGGAGTCTAGACTCGGTAAACAAGGGTGTCGCTGATCAACTATCACCCGGAGGTTTAATGCAGCAGCCGTACGCGGTAGCATCCTATATTTTAGATGGCATGACAACCATCAACAGAGCGTGGTACACTCGTGAGGACCAAGTCTCCCCAAGATTATGACACAACTTGATATTCTATCTAAGAATGTCATGGGGGCTGGTACTCATGGTGTCAATGTTGTCGGGGTTGGGGGCACAAATCCTGAAGAAATGAAGTTTGAAGCTCTGTATAGCTAGGAGGTAAATTTTCTAGCAAACCAAGGCGGTGGTTATCGTTCAAACTATTCGAGGTAGGGTGGTAACCAAGGTTGGGCTAGATATAAAGGATGGAAAGATCGAGACCGTGAATGGAGGGATCAGAATCCAAATTGGAAGGATGGGGAGAAGGATAGATATGTGCCTCCTCACGAGCGGCAAAAGCCCAAGGATTCAGAAGGTGGTAGGTCCGAGGATATGCTCTCGCGTATTCTAAACATAGTGGAAGGGTCATACAAATTGCTAAAAGGCATGAAAGAAGATGTGTCTACCCTTAACTAGACCGTCGCCTCTTATTCAGTTTCAATCAAGCAGTTAGAGACCCAAATGGGTCATATTTTGTCTCATCTTAATCCAAGACAGGAAGGGGGTTTGCCTATTGATACTATGGCAAACCCCAAGAGTAAGGTTTGAAGGTTGACGTGCGTCGTGCCACGACGTTAACTAAGGCGTTGTTTTGGAGGCAACCCAAAACCCCTTACTTGCTTTTGTTATCTTGATAAAATAATAGTGTGTTGTTTGTACAGACTGAGTGAGGAAAGTGCTTGAAGAGATGTATGGAGGTGAGAAACATTTACGCTTGGCGGATCGCCGACAAGTTAGGCGTAACCGATCATTCCCACCATTTGATTTAATACATCATAAAGGGTGGGTCTATAAAACTCGGCGAAGCGTGAATCTCATCGGTGCATTGCCAACCCAGTTGGTGATCTCGATGAATATCGCCAACGCAATGCTCACCTGAACTGAAAACTCTGTTATATTTGGCGAGAAAATTAGAAATTTAGCACGTCGCCGGGTGATTGGGCGAGACCGACTAACATCGCCGAATGAGCAGAAACTGGACGGTCGCAAGCCATAGGTTTAAAAGTTCCGTTTCATTCACTTTCTTTCACTTTGTTACTTTTACAAATTCACACTCGCACCCTATTAGTTACATTTCTTGCACGTTTAAGAGTATTTTAAGTATCGACTGGTGCTCGG
This sequence comes from Solanum paucissectum, assembly GCA_029582445.1. Classification (NCBI taxonomy): domain Eukaryota; kingdom Viridiplantae; phylum Streptophyta; class Magnoliopsida; order Solanales; family Solanaceae; genus Solanum; species Solanum paucissectum. The sequence continues at coordinate 2,540 of JAJONZ010009780.1, forward strand.
ATTTGGATCGAATTGCTACCTAGCACGTCAGTAGTATCTGTTCGGCATCAAAGGTTGGTAGTCCAAACCTCGCATTTACTTTATTCAAATTGTATTCATTTGCATAATGTTGAAATGATTGAAAACCGTTGTTGAGTCTCTGAGTTGATGGGATTGTATGTGTTACCAATTAAGATTCAATACTTATTGAGTAACTGGTAGAATCCCACTATTTCATACATTGATTTGAAATTGTGTTGATATGGGTGTGTAAAAAATGCTATGGGTTTTCGATAAATTTGTATCTTAGGTGCTTAAATGGTGTTTTCGGGGGATTGTGGGGCCGATTTCAAAAGTCGGGTCTAAAGTAGGCACGATAGGTGATTCGACGAGTTGTGATGAGCTCGCCGAACCACTCCGCGGTTTGCCTAAGTACCCCATCTCCCCTTTACTATCATGTTTTATTTATTGAGGCTACTGTAACTTTTGGCGAGAAGCACAGGATCGCCAAATGCACTCGGTGACTGGCCGAATGGCACCTTAATCGCCCTTTGTCTGCAGAAATGGCTAGACCAAAAGTTGCAGGAAGGGACATGCCAACCCGACATGTAAGAGCACGAAATTTTAAAAGAAATGAAAAGATAGAAGAACTGGCCAAAGAAAGAAAAGAGAGTAAGAAAGCAAGTGCCAGCAGGAGGACCCATATTGACCCCACTATTCCTTCATGGAAACGTGGATTCTACACGGCTATAGACTCATTTTTGGTGGCCCATGAAGTAGACAGAATGGTTGCGGCTAACACTGCTGCAGAAGCGAGGGAAAATGCATCAGACGACGATGCCCCGACAGATGGAGCAAGCATGTAGATAGGATTCCCTCTTTACCTCCCTCTCTATCTTTCTTTAGTTTCACTGTTGGATATTCATCATTTGCATTTGAGGACAAACGCATTTATTTGTGGTGGGGTGTGGCCCACCTTGTTTTCTTGTTATGGATATTTATGTTTCTGTATATATCTGGGTTGTCTATTTTTAATTGTATTATATATTACTTTTCGTGGATGTTTGAGCTCATGGCTCCTCTTTTTTATTTTAATTGATGCAAATTTTGACCCTTTCGGAAAAAAATTGTTTTTCAAAAATTTTCTCCACCGCTTGTGTTGAAAGTGGCTGTTCTTTTGTAAAATTTAAGTCTCGGTTCCAATACTGTTGACTTGAATAGTGCTCTCAATCGAACGAACACGAATGTGCGACTACGACGAGACCAAATGAAGTTGCATAGACAATATGTGAACTCTTTGTATCTTGTTGTGATTAGCCATTTATCGAATTGATTCTCTTGTAATGACCATTGCACACTAGCAAATGTGTGTAGTCTTGTTTGACTTAAGTGTCGATGCCTTGTGTGATTAGCTTGCTTTGAAACATGTATGAATAAACCTAGAATTTGTCCCGTTAGTCTGATTGATTTAGAAAGGTGTACTCTTGAGATGATCTTAGGCAACTTTAAAGAGTGTGAGAAAAAATTGACATATACCTCTTTTGTGGCCTCCCCGTGAGCGTGTGAAACTCTTTTGAACACCCCTTGAGCCTTACCTTTCTTTGGAAGAAACTTGATGAACCTTAGACCTTACTTGACCCACTACCTATAATCCTCTTGATTTGTGGTTTAGTGAATAGCCAACTTAGGCCTAAGTTGGGGGTGTGGTGAAAAGGAAAAGGAGAAGTCAAGAAGTGCAAGAAAAAGTCTCTCTAACCCATGGTATTGCAAAACAAAATAGAAACCCTTCTTAAAAAAAATGTATATGTATATAATTTTTGAATAAAGGTGCAAAAGAAATTGGGTTTCCAAGCAATACATGGAGAGTGAATGAAAAGATGACTTTGATGCACTAGAAGAAAAAGCGAAAAGGGAAGGAAAAGGACATTCTGAGAACACCACATCTCATTGAGCCTAAATGACTATACCTTTGCACTCAGCCCCATTACAAGCCTTGAAAAGACCTTTTTGATCTTGAGTAAGCCGAACCGAAAGTCGATTGGAAAATAAGGGCAAACCTATGGGTGAAATCATGCATTGTGTTCCTCTTTTTTAGTGTGAGCGTTGCATCTGATTCCTGATCTTAGATTGATTAGCCTTTGTGTGTGAATATGGAATCATTCTTTACGTGAGGGAATTTAGATACTTTCGTTAAGCTTGAACTTACATTAGTAGAAAGTATTGTGAGCTTGAGAATCTTTGGTAATAGTGTGTCACAACTTGCACCTTTGAGTACACAATTGAATCTTTGCATAAGTAGTTTGAAGTCTTGTTGTGTACATTCATGATTGAGTCTTGTGTAGCACTATTTGAGACACCCTTTTTGAACAGCTGAACTTCAATTTGCTTGAGGACAAGCAAAAGTTTAAGTTGGGGGTGTTGATGAGTCCACAAATTGGACTCATTTAGGGCTTTCTTTTAATAGAAATAGTGTCCTCAAATGCTTATATTATCTCAATATCTGATGAAAACCTTTAAGTTTCAGCTATTTGAAGTTTGAAGGAATACATGGACACTACTTCGCAAAAAGGAACGAAAAGGCAGAAAAGAACAAGAAAATGAAGACCTGAGGATCGCCGAGTTCACTTGGCGAATCGCCGAAGGGTCTCACTTCTCCTTTTGTTCCAGTGTGCTGAACCCTGAAGGAAAGGATCAAGTTGGCGGAAAAAGGGAGCAGTCGACGAATCACCAAAAAGGTCCACAAAGCAGTATTATGTCGCCCAATGATCCATAGCACGATAATGCCGAAGGATGGTGCAAGACGATGATGAACTACACCAAAGGGTGAATCACCAAATTTATCGGCGATTCCGACTAATGTCGCCGAGTGAATCTCCGCAATACAGATTTTTTGAAAACTATAAATACTCGTAGAGAATTATAGCTTAGGATAAGTTTTTATCAGATTTTAGTATCATATTTTTATCAGATTTTGGATTTAGTACTATTATTATTTTACTCTCAAGTTTGTAAGGGTTTGAAGACTTGAAGAAGAAGAGGGTTTCATCTCTTCCAATTTGGAAGTGGGTCTCTTGGATTCTTCTTTCTTTGCTTAAATCAAGACTTATTTCTCTATACCTATTTGATTTCAACATCATTGAAGGTATAAATCTCTATCTCTTGATGTGTGGCTAAAAACCCTCATTCTTGGGGTGTGATTTAGCAAATATGTGTTGATATTAATGGGTCTTGCTTGCTGATAGGTTAGATGTATTTTAATGGTGATTTCACCTAGTGGTTGTGGTTTAATTTAATGGGTTTGTAGTTGCAATGCAAAACCACCCATGTGTTTTCAGCTTGCCCGAGAGGGAGGTCGCGAAACCAACACCACTAGACTGATGGCCTAAAGAGTGGGTCGACATGAGGTTCAGCCCGAGAGGGTGAGCCCTAGTCCCATATCCTAACACTCAGCTCGAGAGAGGGAGTGGGTTAAGGCGTAGGCTGGTCTTTATGCGGCAAATGGGTGTCCGAGAGGAACGCATTTGACACGGGGTAAGTTGCCCGAGAGGGAACTTATTTCCACCTAAAGCTTAGCCTAGTCACTATTATCTTGCAAATTTCCTATCGAAAGCATGTACCCAACTATTTATCTCAACTTGTATTGCAGTCACACCCCAAGAACTCTTCCCCATACTTGATTTCTTTGTGATTTTTGTTGTTTTTACTTACTAGTGACAAAAACCCTCATCGATATTTGACACTTTCGTGTCACCCCCTTTAATTTACAATGTTTTTAATCGTTAATGTCTTTAGGTACGACTAGTTAGAACCAAATTTTATTTTTCTATTAATTCTCAAAAACCGCTCCCTTGGGACACGACCCCAACCCTTGGTTGAGTTACTATATTATCAACGATCGTTGACACTCGAACCGTAGGTTAGTGTCGTTGGTCACGATAAGCAATCACTGCTTTCCAATGATCTCTTCCAAGATTGGATTGATACCTGCTAACTAGACTCAAGGTATAACAAAAGTCTGGGCAAGTACATATCATAGAATACATCAAACTCCCGACAACACTAGAATAAGGAACTCGAGACATGTCTTCCTTTTCTTTTTCAATCTTTGAGCACATGTCAAGGCTTACAGTTTCACCCCTTGCTACAGGAGTATCCATGAATTTGCAACTATTCATTCAAAAACGTTTAAATATTTTCTTTATATAGGTTTCTCGAGATAAACTCAAAAATTTCTTTGGATCTTAACAACCAATATATAGTCTGCTTCACCCATATCTTTCATATCAAATGATTTTGAAAGACATGACTTGATAGTTTTCACATACTCCAAATTATTTCCAGCTAATAAAATATCATCTACGTAAAGAGAAAGAATTACAAAATTTCCATTCAGCTTTTTCACATAGATCAATGGTGTTCATCGATCATGGTGAAATCAAATGACATCACCTCTTTATGAAATCTCAGGTACCACTGCCTTGAAGATTGTTTTAGGCCATAAATTGATCTTTTCAATCTACAAACTTTCTTTTTTTGGCATTTAACAACGAAACCTACTGGTTGTTCCTTGTAGATTTCCATGTTTAATTCTCCATTGAGAAAAATGGTCTTCACATCCATTTGGTGTAATTCTAGATCTAAACGTGCAACAATAGCTAAAAGTAATCGTATTGAGGTAAACTTCACAATTGGTGAAAAAGTTTCCTCTTAGTCTATTCCAACTTCTTGAGTAAAACTATTTGCCACCAATCATGCTTTGTGTCTTTCAATCGACCATCCAATTTCCGTTTAACTTTGAGAATCCATTTATTCCCAATACCTTTACATTCCTTAGGAAGTTCAACTAAATCCCAGACTTTATTGGTTTTCATGGGCTCTTATTCTTCTTTTATCGCTTTTAACCATTCATCTCTTTTAGGGCTCCATAAGGCCTCAGTCACATAATTAGGTTCATCGAATTTTGTAGGAGATACCAAGAAAACATAATCCTCAATATCATAAGATCATTTAGGTACACCTTTTCTTGTACACTTACGTATTTGAAGTTCAGATTCCTCTATAGGATTTTGGGATTCGTAACTCCCACTTGGACCAGGAATCATTTCTTGATCCATTGAATTATCAAGTATGTTTGACAACATTATCTGATCTTCTGAATTCAACATTTCGTATAGAGTCTCAACTTCATCTATTTCACCCTTTTTGGGAAAATCATTTTCCAAAAATCTGACATCTCGTGATACAATTTCAGTAATACTTTCATCCTCTAGTTCATCGATGAATACATACCCTTTAGAGCATTCAAAGTACCTTATAAAAATACATTTCTTTTCTTCTGGACTTAGTTTACCAAACTCACCAAACGATCTTTTAATTTATGTTGCACAACTCCACAGTCGTAGATCATTCAGGTTTGTTTTGTGACCAGTCCAAAGTTCATAAAGAGTGGTAAAAATTGATTTAGATGGAATTTTGTTCAATATGTAAGCCGCAGTAAATAATGCATCTCCCTAGAAAGAGATAGACAAAGTTTTCTGCGTTATCATTGATCTTGTCATGTCCAATAATGTTATATTCCTTCTTTCCGCTACACCATTTTGTTGAGGTGTATAAGGAGTAGTTAACTGTCTGATAATACCCTTTTCAGCACACAATTCTTCAAATTGTTTTGACAAATATTTATGTCCTCGGTCAGTTCTTAAAGCCTTTATGCTTTTATGTAATTGATTTTCAACTTCATTCATATATCTTTTAAAGCACTCAAGTGCTTCAGATTTATGAGAAATCAATTAGACATAATCAAAGCGTGTGAAATCATCAATAAATGTAATGAAGTATGTAGCACCAGACCTTGACTTCACATTCATTGGACTACAAATATAAGAATGAATTAAATGAAGAGGAAACTCAACTATTTTAGCCTTCCCAAATGGTTTACACATAATCTTTCCAGCAAGACAATTTTCACAAGTTGGCATATCAATTTTGGTGAAAGAATTTAAATTTCTTTATTTTGCCAACCTATTCATTCGATCTTGTCATATGTGACCTAATCTTGCATGACATGTAATAACATAAATATTATTGTTACTTGAATTACATGTCATTACACAACGGTCAACATAATAGTCATACGTTGAAGGAATACAATATAATACAACAAAACGGTCATAACGAAGTTCAAAACCATATAAAACATCATCTAGTGTTATTCTAACAACATTACGACTAAAAAATAAATCAAAACCAATGTCTAAAAGAACAGACACATATACTAAGTTTCGTCGAATCTCTAGAGCATATAGGACGTCATGCATCATCAAGGAACGACCACTGCAAGCAAGTCCACTTTGCGAGTGCCTATACCTTTGACTTCAAGCCTTACAATATTTCCTACGTAGATCCACCTTAATTTAGATGAAACTCGACAAAACTCCACAAACACCTCTCTATCTCGACTCACGTTGTCGGTGGATCCCGAGTCTACAATCCAAATAGGATAAGATTCAGTTATAAAAGAAGTGCTAGAAACATATGTAGCACTTAGCGATGCTTTTAGAAATACTACCTTTTTGGGCTTGGTACATTCACGAGCAAAATGCTCCAATTCTTGGCAATTATAGCACTTCATTTTACTCGTCTCTCTTCTTGAAAAAATATTTTCCTTTCTTGGAATTTGACTTCTTCTTTTTCTTAGAGGGTCCTTCTCTAGTCTCTTTGTCTTTCCCATTTCTTTTTCAATTTGTCTTGCGCTTGAAGCCTGAAGATTTTGTACCACTTGACTCTGCCATAAAGGCATTAGAAGCAGCTTTAACAACACCAACGCACTCATCTTCAAGTTTAACATGGCATGCAACATCAGAAAAAGTTTTGATGCTATCATTATGGGTCAAGTTAACCTTCAAATGTTTCCAATTATTGGGAAGAGACAAAAACACTGCCTGAACTTATTGCAAATCTGAAAGAACATGGCCAATACTCTTGAGTTGAGCTATTATGTTTGATATCAGCCTAAGGTGTTGTTTGATATTCTGACCATAACGCTTTTTGTAACTGTCAAATTTAATAGTCAATGTTCGGAGGTGGGTTACAGACTTACCCCCATATATTCCTCGCAGATGTGCCCACATAGCATGAACAGTTGATAATTTCTCACATTCATGTATGATGTCATCAACCACAGAACTAACTATTATTCCATGTGCAGTGGAATTAACTTTTTTCCAAGCTTTGTAAGCTTCAAGTTCCCTTTTGCGTTGTGCAGAATTTCCCTCTTCTGGTTGATTCAAAACATGGTTTATACCTTCCAGAGCATTTTGCTCTTCCAGTACATACCATATTTTACGACTTCAGATGTCGTAATTATCACCGCTAAGTTTTTCACCTTTGTTTAAGTCAACAATGATACTTTTTAATGCCATGTCTGTTTTGAGATATAATAAGGAAATAATTTTTAATCAATTATGCATGTGACATACACATTCAAGCAAATCAATTCTCATAAAGGTTTCAATTTTAAATGTAAAATCAAAAAGATACGTAAGCATCCAATCATCATTTACGAACTAAATATTTAACCAAAATTTGAAACTAACTTCTTAATGTGTACACTAATATATTTTAGACTATAATCACAAAGATTTGCATCTCTAATAATCAAACACCATATGATAATGCAATACAATAATAATCCACTTATTCAAAAAAGAGGATAAAACTCAAATATTCATATTTAAAGCATAATCAAAGATGTTCATTACATAATTTATAAAGAATAAGCAACAAAATTCAATACTAAACTAGGTTTATGTTGTGAAGTTTTACCCACTTAACTCCTATACCGTATACTTCCATAATGGTTCACTATCCCCAATTTCGTAATAAGTTTCATTCAGTTCAATCTTCCAGTATTTTGGTAAGGAATGATACAAAACATCGTATGCTTTTCACTCTTCAACTTGAATGTCACTTTCATTAACCTCATCAAATTTCATGACAAAGGTTATGAGGAAGGTTAATAAAGAGTCAAGAGGATCCATCTTCAAAGACATAAACTCTTTTAGATCTTTATATCTTTTCCGTCGAATAGCCCTTTGATTCCTTAACAGATTCTGTGTCGCCCTCGGAACACCAATCCATATGATTTCTCGCCCTTAGAAACATGTCCTACGGTGACGTGCTCTTCTACATTGTCCTTTTGCTCTTTCAGAACTCCCACTTGGAATAATTCGAATTTGTTCCTGTTCAGCCATGTCTGAAATAGGAACAAGGAAACAATAAGAATGACTAAACCATTCAATGTGACAACATATGTCACTTTCATTTGTAGAAGACACAAAAAAAAACTATTTAAGGAACATAAAGACTAAACAAATAAACAAGACCAATAAAATCCTAAAAAGATACATATTCTTTTGAAATCCTAAAAGAACACAAAACTTCCTCAATTTTTTAAAGAAAAAAACGTTTTATTATTTTTTTCAGCCCAACTTCAAAAATTCACATCTCACTCGTTTTAAAATTATTTTTCTATTATAATATATTTTCGGAAAGCTACAAACAAGTAGATCATGAAAAATTGTGTTTCGAACAAAAAAAAATGGTACACCCAATTTCCTAACCGCTACAAAAAGAAGCAGTTTTTTTGAAAAAAAGTAAAAAAAATAGCCAACTTTCAAAAATTCATATCTCACTCGTTTTAAATTCATTTTTTCTTTATAATATATTTTCGGAAATCTACAAACAAGTAGATCATCAAAAATTAAGTTTCAACAGAAAATATTGTACAACTAATTTTCAGATTGGTACAAACAGAAGCAGTTTTTTTCCGGAAAAAACAGTCTAAAACAACAAACTTTCAAAAACTCATATCTCACTCGTTTTAAATCCATTTTTCTATTATAATATATTTTTGAAAATCTACAAACTTGCGGATCATGAAAAAGTAAGTTCCGATAAAAAATATTGTACAACAAATTTCCAGATCGCTACAAGCAAAAGTAATTTTTTTTTTTAAAAAAAAACAGAATTTCTTTCTCTGTAGGATAAGGAATCTTATCTACAATATGAGTAAAAATCACATATAATTAATCCACATTTAAATAGCCACAAAAAAACTTAACATCTAATTTTTTTCTTTTCACTGATTTTCAAGGAAAAAATAAGTCACAAATTATTTTTTCTCAACAGTACAGTGAATGTACATGCAAGCATCAAATAATGAGATCATTTAGCGATAACTCTGATACTAATGAAGGAATTTTATAGGCAATACAACAACAAGATGTGTACCTTATAACTTGCAGTGAAAATATTTGTTGTTGATTTTGTTGTCGAAAGGAATTGCTCCAGATCTCTCTTTGAATCACAAGGAAACAAAAATTATTTTTGTTCACAAACTAAGAGTCTCCTTAGAGTGTAGATTGATTTGTGTAAGAAACTTTTTTTTGTTTCTTTACTTATCTTTTATTCTTAACGTTTCTCACGTTTTTCCTTTCTTCTCTTTTACGTTCACACATCTTTTCCAAGTTACTCCCACTTGGAGTCTTTTAAGGGGATGTTGAACAGTTAATATATAATGTTCCCTCATATCCTTTTAAAAGGATTATTCAATTAATTAATTAATTAAATTGGATAGGGCAAAACAAATTAGGTCCGATCGGTCCACATGGCGACCACGACCCAAAACTTAGACAGAAGAATGGCGGTGAATTCATTCTTTAATAATGTCAAAGACTCCATTTTCATCACACAATGCATTTTTTATATGACAACACTAATTTTTTGTTTATAATATTGTGTCTGGTTATGAAATTTGATGTTTGTAAGTGATGATTAAAGGTATTTTGTGTGTTTCTTTTATTTTGGCCGTTGATAATGAAGAGATTATCGGATTTTATGGTAAAATGTTGAGAAGAATTTTTCGGCGATCGTTGGTAATCAACCAACTTGTTTTTTGCTTGAAAAGGTGGAGAAGATGAGAGTATATTTTCAAGTATTTGTATATTTTATAAAAGTAAAAATAAAAAAAAATGCAAAATTCAAGCTTCTCGCACGCTCAAAACGAGTGCATGACACACAATGTGCTAACTCCGCGAAAGGTGTCAAACCGACACAATAGAACCTTACAATGAGCGTCTAAAATGAACAAACCCTAATTGAGATCAGGGGCGGATCGACGTATTGAAGTTCGGATGCTCGAGCTCCCATTGATCCCGACGAAAACTTTATATATGTATATAGAAAATACTAGAAATTGTTATAATAAATTCGTGAGCACCCATTTAACAAAATGCCTCATGGGTTCGTTGGTTCTGGAGTGGCATTCAAAGATTGTTGTTACCACTCCAGCTGGGGTTCAAGTCCAGGTAACACCTTATATTTTTTGTAGAATATTTTTTTTTGGCTTGAGCACCCACAACCATTAAATCCTTGATCCGCCATTGATTGAGATGTCTAAGTGAAAATTGATGCCTACTTTAAGCGGTCACTGATGGGTTCAACCTCGATCTTATTACATTTTGTATTATATAACTAAGTATAAGCTATACTTACAACTTAAATAAATTATAAGTAAAAAATAATATTATTGAAACTGTGCTCAACAAATGCTATTGGTAACTAGTACATCTATAAAGTGGGTATGTTTTTAGGAAAATAAAGAAGAAGACATGCCATGATAAACTAATCGGCTGAACACATGGAATTTTCAATAGTCAGGTGACACGTCTCATGATTCCTTTCATAGTTCCGAACTCCAATGGTGCGTAGATTATCTCATTTATTTCTGTTACTATTTATTTTGCATGGTTCACATCAAAATGATGGAAATTTCATTTTTTGGGTTTATTATTTGAACAAATATTTTTTTATTGTGTTTCGTATTCGCATAAAATAATAATTCTGCTAATCTTCATAAAAATTTGATATTTTCGACTACATTTCTATAAATTATATTCCTTTTTTGCCGTAGAACATTTTTCTTTTTAATCTATCTACAATAGTGACATAATTCCCTAAAATTGCTACAAAATAGTATGAAATAACTTTGCTCCAGAAATGTGTATAAGCATAATAATGTGAGGTTTTTTTTGTGCAAATTTAGGTATGATAAAAAAATGTTGTATCAGCTTTAATTTAAAATAAACGTAGAAATCATGTTAATACCAAGGATTTGTTTTTGTGATGTATGTAGACGATAAAATTCGAGTCGATAAAATTGTTGGGATAGGTACTATTAGCCATATGTTTAGATAAAATATTATTATAGAATAATTATTTATTCAGTTTAAATAAAAGTTTTAATCGATCATATATTCATTTAAGGTGTCTGTTTACTTATATAGTATGTGATTTAGTGTATAGAGTTTTAGTTTATACACAAATGATTAAATCATCGGTTCTTATAAGTATAAGTTTTTTGTTCACAATCTAACATGAAAATTGGACATTCCATATGTATGATTGTAACACAAAATTATATATAATTTATTGTGATTATGAGAACGGCATAATTCCAACTTCTTGTGCGAGTGCTTTGTATTTATTGAACGATACCGACTAGAGATAGTTATTTTAGACTGACAAATGCATATTCTCTAAATTACTAAATGTACTTATATTCTTAATCTTGATATAAATTTTATGATCTTTATATATTAATTATCGTTTTGATTTATTAAAGGTGAGATTCTAAGATGGGTCAATATGCCTGGTCGATTGGATGATAATAATATATATTGGTGAAATAATAAGTTAGTTGATGGAATCCATGTCTCGATAAAGATATTGATGATATGGCTTTTTGAGAAGCTTTTATGTTTTAATTTCATCCTGTCAAACCTTGCAAGTGAATTTATGCCTCCGACACATGAAATAAGACAAGCAATGCTCTTGTCACAACCCGGTCCCTCGAGTCATGATGAAACCTACTATAACCCATGAGTAGGTAAACCAACCCGTTCCCAAAACAAAAAGTAGTGGGTACTAGGATAGACCTACACATCAAATTACACTAATAATATGAAAAGACAGAAACCGAAGAAAAACCAAAAACTATAAATACAATAGATACCCTCACAAAATTTGAAAGTCATGAGTACAAAGCTGTCTAACAAAATAAATACAAGTACCAAAAGTGGACCACAACAAGCCATCTCAAAGGTAAAAGAGAACCTAACATATGAACAGAAGGAGACAAACTAGTCTAAGAAGACAAGTGCTCATCCTCGTTTCTGATATCCACAAGCTGCAAAAGATGGCACAAACGATCATCGCTTGCAGCTGGTACTAGGACCTGCATCACGAAAATATGCAGATTGTACATTAAGTATCCAAAAAAGGTACTCACTAGGCATCATAGGCCGACCAAGCAAGAAAGGTAAAAATAATCTGAAAAGATTCAATCTAGACACAAACAGAGGTCAAAGTGAGAAAAAAAGAGAAAGAATGCACACAAACATACAAAAAGTAAATGTAAGTACAACTAAACTAAACTTAAATGACCCTCGTAAGCTCAAAAGGTACATTTCTACACAAGTTTAAATAAATGAATTGATGGTCTGTGGGTATTGGGTTGTCATGGGTTCAGTTCGTGAGAGTGAATCCTAAACCCTCTTCCACACATTCATCTCGAGAGAGTGAATGGACTAAAGTGTAGGCTGTTCTTAATTGCTGCTCGTTGATTTTCAAGAGAAACCAACTTGATTCGGGATAAATTGTTCGAGAGAAAGTTTATCCTCACTAAAGTCTAGCTTATTCACTGATTTACAGCTATTTACTATCAGTTCCAATAACCCATTTGTCTACCTTAGCCCATAATCCAATCGAATCCTAAGAACACGTCTCATTACTTACTTATGCGTGTTATTTGTTGTTGTAGTTGTTAATTGCAATCAAAACTCCCCTGTTATTTGACACTTGTGCCACCCTTAACTTGAATTATGTCTTTATTCGTAAATGTCGTTACTCATGATTGACTTGAACATATTTATGTTTGTCTATTGATTCTCAAATACGTACAACTCCCTATGGGATTTGACCCCAACTCACTTAGTTGGGTTATATTACCTACAATCCTAAGGTAGAACCATTAACTTAGCTTAGGTGGATCCACTAGCTAAATACCTATAAGGGCACATGGTTATGGATAATGAGATTACTACTAGATACCCCGCCTCAACTCATGTATAGGTATCCATCTCAAGAGATTGATTTTAGAAACCTTGCCTCAACTCACGTGAGGGCTTCCATCTCATATCAGTATGCACTCGGTGTTAAACATTATTCCCCACAGAGTACTTATCATATCATTACTTGATTTCTTTATTATGGAAGAATGCATCAACACTCAATCCAACATCATTCATAAGATAGCTCATAGATTCAATATGTGAGAATAGCCTTTCAACCTAAGAATCCCCATATTGTGAGAAAACCTTTCACAACATGTCATCATGATTCATAAGTGTAAAATTGAGAATAGACTTTTAATCAATATAACATCATTATCATAATCATGGAAACTTCATTCATACTTCGTTCATAAGTGTGTGTGTGTGAGAATAACCTTTCAACTTCACTTTACTCTCGAAGTATTTATTAAGCATTTACACAAACTTCATAATCATGCATAATTATCATACATTTCCCATCAAAGACCCATAGATCATAATCCATCAACACATCTAGAATCAGTACATTAGTCATGGATGATGACATAATTCAAGTAGGTCAATTATTACATGAATACATCCATCATATTCTACTTGCATCAATGAACACCCACACTTTAAGATCCAAATTAGGAAAATAGGGAAATTCATCATAAAAATAGTGATAAATCATTACTTTGATCATAATATAAAGTAATTAAATCATTAGAATCATTTTTGAAGTGAATCCATGACTTTGAGTAAAACCCTAGATTTTGGGATTTCTTACTCTGAAATATGGGGTTTTGGAGGGGCTCCATGGGTGAAGACTACGCATGGATGAAGAGCTACCATACCTTATTGAAGAATTCTCACGAATTTTAGGAGAAAATCTTGATTGTTCATCCCTAGCTTCACCTTTCTTCTTCTTCTTCCTTGGAGTTCTAGAGAGAGAATATTCGGGGAAAGTTGGCTATTGATTTGGGTTTTGGGATTTTATGAAGTGAATGGGTTGGTTAATGACTTAAAAAGGTTCAAAAATGCTTTTCCTGATAGGTTCTTCCATCTAGAAATGAGAGAGGCTAAGGTGCTTGAATTTATTAACCTTAGGCAAGGTAGTATGTGTGTTATGGAATATGCTTTGAGGTTTAACCAACTATCTAAGTATGCTCCTTCCATTGTGGTGGATCTTAGAACTAAGATGAGTAAGTTTGTGTCGGGAGTGTCTGATCTAGTGGTGAAAGAATGTCGTACGGCTATGCTTGTTCATGATATGAATATTGCTCATCTTATGATCCATGCCCAACAAATTGAGGAGGAGAAGTGATTGACGTATCCGGATGTTTCATCCAATACTAAGTGTCCACAATCTTTCAATAGTAATATAACCCAACTAGTGAGTTGGGGTCGAGTCCCAAGGGAGTGGTTTGCAATCGAGAATCAAGAGAAAAGCAAGCATTTTCTCAAGTCAATCATAGCTAAAAATATTTACGAAGAAAAACATGATAAATTAAAGGTTGACACAAGTATCAAGTATCAAAGGGGGGTTTTGTAATCAATTATCAACTAAAAACAACAAATAGTATGAAAACACGAATGTGGAGACGGGATTCTTGGGATGTGATAGGATTATGGGCTAAAGTAAACAATTGGTAATTGAAATTAACAGTAAACCACTGCAAATTATTGAATAAGCTAGACTTTAGTGGGGGTAAACTCTCGAACACCAATAAGACGCAATGAAGCACAACCTTCACTTTAGTCCATTCACTCTCTTGAGCTGAATGTGTGGAAAAAGGTTTAGGATTCACTCTCTCGAGCTGAACCCATACCAGCCCAATACCACAGACCATCGATTCAGTAGTTTTGGTTTTAAAACCTCTCTCTCTCTCGCAAGCCAAAAACATGAAGTTAAGATTGTATTTGCAACTACAATTCCATTAATTCAACCACAACTATTGAACGAAATCAGTTTTAAACAACAAATAAACTATCAATTAGAAATACCCAGCAGTTAATTCAACCCATAATCACATAATCACACCTCAAGAATTGGGGTTTTAGCTAGACATAGTAAGAAGATAGAAATCAATACCGAATGTTTTTCCATCAAGTGGGTACGATTAATATTGTCTTTACAAACGTCTAAGATGAAGAATCTTCAATACCCACTTCTAATTTCATAGAAATGGAAATCTTCAAGGCTAAAGAACAATGTCTCCAAAAGTTATGTTCTAAAACTGAATAATCTAATTGCATAGAACTGATTTTTTAAACTAAAAATTCAAACAAGTATTTATAGTTGTCAAAACTTGTGTTGCGAAGGACTAGTCGGCGCAATAAGTCAGGATCGCCGATCCACTCACGTTCAGCAGTTCAAAAATGATGTCTCAAACAGTGCTACACAAGACTCACTCACGAATGCACACAAGAAGACTCAACTTACTCATGCTGCGATGAATTGTGCACTCAAAGATTCAAGTTGTGACTCACCATTACCAAAGAATCTCAAGCTCACATTACTTGCTTCAAATGCAAGTTCAAGCTCAACAAAGGTGATCAAATGCCCTCACACAAAGAATGATTCCATTTTCTCACACAATGATTCAACAATTTAAAGTTCTGGAATCAAATGCAACGCTCACACTCACAAAGATGAACACAATGTATGATTTTAACCCATAGGTTTGCCGTTATTTTCTAATAGACTTTTGTTTCAGCTCATTCAAGATCAAAAAGGTCTTTTCAAGGCATGTAATGGGGATGAGTGCAAAGGTATGGTCATTTAGGCTCATAGGCTGTAATACTCATGAAATGTGATGTGAACAACACTTTCTTTCCTTTTCTTCATCATTTTCATTCAAACTCAAAAGTCACCTCTTATTCATCTTCCATGGACCATTGGAAACTCCATTTTCTTTGTATTTTCACAATTTTATTCCACAACTTTTTCTTTCTTTTTCTCTTTTTTTATATGAAGGGGTTCCATTTTCCTCAAAACATGGGAAAAAGGGACTTCTTTGCATTTTCTTGATTTGAATTTTCTTTTCTATTCAACCAGGCCACAAATCATGAGGATTATGGGTAATGGATCAAGAAAGGTTATGTTTCCATCAAGTTTCTTCCAAGATGAGGGTAAGGCTCAAGGGGTGCTTAAAAGGAGTACACACACTCACAAGGTAGGCCACAAAAGATGTATAATGTCAAATTGGTTCACACTCTTTAAAGTTGCCTAAGATCATCTCAAGAAATTGCCTCACTTAGTTAATCGGACTAACAGGGAAAATTCTAGGTGTCATCATACAAGGTTCACGGTAAGCTCATCACACAAGGCATCGACACCAATGTCAAAACAAGACTCCACACTTCCGCTATTGTGCAAAGCTCATCACAAGAGACTCAATTCGGTACTTCGCTAGTCACAACGAGATGCAAAGAGTTCACATATTGACTATGCAACTTCATTTGGCCTCATCGTAGCCGCATATTCATGTTTGTTCGATTATAATCACTAGTTAAGTCATCGATATTGATCAAAACTGATACTCAAATTTGCAAAAGAACATCCACATTCAACACAAACAAGAGGTCGCATTTTTTTTCCGGAAGGGTAAAAAATCATTTACAATTATAAACACGGAGCTACAAGCTCAAACCTTCCACAAAAAGTTGTGAATAACACATATTCAACTCAAAACCAGAATATATAAACAAAACATCAATATAAAAGTCACACAAAAGGTGGGCCTCACCCCCACCACCAATAAAACCTTTTGTCCTCAAATGCAAACAAAACCAAAATATCCAAAAGTTAAAATAAAGTAAGATAGAGAGGGAGGTAAAGAGGGGATCCTGTCTATGCAGTCGCTCTATCTGTCTGGGAATCTGTGCCCGATGCATCAGTCTGGACTCGGGCTTCAGTACTCGGATTCACCTCCGCAGGAACATCAGTACCAGATCCACTAGATGTCTCGTATCATCTCGGGGCACTCCCACTCCCCGACACCGGTGCCAATTTGATTGACGTATCCAAATTCTACATCCAATACTAAGCGTCCACTATCGTTCAATAGTAATATAAACCAACTAGTGAGTTGGGGTCGATTCCCAAGGGAGTATTTTGCAATCGAGAATCAAGAGAAAATCAAGAATTTGCTCAAGTCAATTATGCTAAAAAAAATTACAAAGAAAAACATGATAAATTAAAGGTTGACACAAGTGTCAAGTATCAAAGGGATTTTTGTAATAAATTATCAACTAAAAATAACAAATAGTATGAAAACACGAATATGGAGACGGGAATCTTGGAATGTAATAGGATTATGGGCTAAGGTAAAAAACCGGGTAATTGCAATTAATAGTAAACCACATCAAATTAGTGAATAAGCTCGACTTTAGTGGGGGTAAACTTTTTCTCGAATAATTTACCCCAAATCAAATTGGTTTTTCTCGAACACCAATAAGCCGTAGTGAAGCACAACCTTTGCTTTAGTCCATTCACTCTCTCGAGCTGAATGTGTGGAAAAAGGTTTAGGATTCACTCTCTCTAGCTGAACCCATGTCAACCCAATACCCACAAACCATCGATTCAGTAGTTTTTGTTTTAAAACCTCTCTCTCTCGCAAGCCAAAAACACGAAGTTATAATTGTATTTGCAACTACAATCCCATTAAATTCAACCAAAACTACTGAATGAAATCACTTTTAAACAACAAATAAACTATCAATTAGTAATACCCAACAGTTAATTCAACCCATAATCACATAATCACATCCCAAGAATTAGGGTTTTAGCTAGACATAGTAAAAAGATAGAAATCGATACCAAAATGTATTTCCATCAAGTGGGTATGATTAATAATGTCTTTATAAACGTCTAAGATGAAGAATCTTCAATACCTACTTCCAATTACTTAGAAATGGAAATCTTCAAATCTTCAAGGCTAAGGAACAATGTCTCAAAAAATTATTTCTAAAACTGAATAATCTGATTGCATAAAACTGATTTTTTAACTAAAAATTCAAAAAAGTATTTATAGTTGTCAAAAATTGTGCTGTGAAGGACCAGTCGGCGCAATAAGTCAGGATCGCCGATCCAATCAGCGATCTGCCCTTTTGTCATTTGTATCGCCATTTTGCTTTTACCTTCAGCATCCTTGAAGTCCTGTAACTTTGGGCGATAAGGTACTGTATCGCGGAACTGTTCGGTGACTCGCCGACTGATCCTTTATCTCGTCGACTTGATTTGCTCTTTCAGAGCTTGGCACACTGGAACATTAGGCGAGACCAAGGCCATTCGGTGACTCGCCTAATGGGTTAGGCGATCCTTAGGCCTTCATTTCTTCATTCTTTCAACTGCCTTGTTCCGTTTTGCTCAATAGTGTCTATGCTTGGCCCTAAGTCCAAATACCTGAAATTTAAGGATTTACATCAGTTATTGAGAAAAAATGTGCATTTGAGGACACTAAATCTATTGAAATAAATCCTAAATGAGTCCAAATCGTGGACTCATCAAGAATTTAAAAGGGAGATATAGGGAGAAAAAAGGTCTAGAATGGATGATCATAAGTTCTCATATGGACGTGGTTGTTCTAGGAATCGACAAAGGTCTTCCATGAAAGGTTCTTCCAATGCTCCTGTCATGACACAGAGGTACCCCCTCGATGTAACAAGGCATACTCAGCCTCAAAAGGTCTCATACAATCCCCTTAGCATATCATAACATAAGATTAAAGAAATGATGTGGAAATTTTAAAAATTTATCCATGGAATCGAAGTATTTTATAAAAGCAAGCGGCAGTCTAGACTTGTCTCA
The DNA here is from genome assembly GCA_029582445.1 of Solanum paucissectum. Taxonomy (NCBI): domain Eukaryota; kingdom Viridiplantae; phylum Streptophyta; class Magnoliopsida; order Solanales; family Solanaceae; genus Solanum; species Solanum paucissectum. The sequence goes on from JAJONZ010009780.1 coordinate 21,485, forward strand.
TTATAGCCATCTATTGCAATACATGAATAAAAATAGGGACACAACCCTTACAACATAGTTCGAAAATGAAATTCTAGAAAGGAACTACAAATCAATCATCCATCCTTGAATCATGAGGACTCACCATAGGCTAGGAGAATAGTCAATCCAAGCTTGAACGAAAAAAAGATCGCCCTAAGAACCAGATCCTACACTTGTAGAAAATGTAGAAAAATATGGGTTAGTACAAAAATGCACTAAGTATGATAGCCATGCATAAAATTATGAAAACATTCTAAAAAAGACAATTAGTTGAAAAGCATGCACTTTACTAAGTTTCAGAATCATCATGAACTTTAGCGTAAAAGCATAAGTCATAAGCATATTCAACATATAGATCATCATAGCATAATAGAACCGTCTCATAAGTAACCCTATGTAATACTTATGCAATGCATGGATAAGATCCCATAATCCCATCCATACTAAGTACCACTTTTAGGCCACCATAACCGTACTTACCATTCTTTGATCTCATCCTTAGTTACTACACATAGACAAGGAAGCATTCATCTTTAATAAGTCATATCAAGGAAAGCAACTCATAGCAACAATCCACATTAAGCATACTTTATTTCATAAACCATCATAGCATAAAAGGAACACACCATAACTAATCTCAAAGCCTACTTGTGGAATGCGTGAATGAGATCCCATAATCCCACCCACACTAAGTAGAGCTTCTCGAAAATCCATAGTTCATAATCATTCATTGTAGGGGTAAGCCTTAACTGACATAGACCATGTGAGCTAAACATGGAATATGGTGTTACCCACACCGAAAAGGGTATCCTACTATCCTAAGGAAGAACCATTAACTTCGCTCAGGTGTATCCACTAGCTAAAGACCTATGAGGGCACATAGTTATGGATAAAAAGATTACTACTAGATACCTCACCTCAACTCACGTATGGGCATGCATCTCATGAGATTGCTTCTAGAAACCCCGCCTCCACTCACATGAGGGCTTTAATCTCATATCAATATCCACTCGGTGCTAAGCATAATTTCCCACGGACTACTTATCATATAATCACTTGAGTTCATTATTATGGAAGAATGCATCAACACTTAATTCAATATCATTCATAGGATAGCTCATAGATTCATTAGGTGAGAATAGCCTTTCAACCTAAGAATCCCCATATTGTGAGAAAACCTTTCAGGACATGTCATCATCATTCATAAATGTAAAATAGAGAATAGCCTTTCAATCAATACAACATCATTATCATAATCATGGAAACTTCATTCATAAGTGTGTGTGTGAGAATAACGTTTCAACAACTCCATAATTACATCATAGTCATAATCACTTTACTCTCGAAGTATTCATTAAGCATGTAAATACACTTCATAATCATGCATAATTCTCATACATTGCCCATAAAGGACCATAGATCATAATCCATCAACATATCCAGAATTACAATATTAGAGATGGATGATAACATAATTCAAATAGGTAAATTATTACATGCATAATTCCATCATATTCTACTTGCATCAATCAACACCCACACATTAAGATCCAAATATGGAAAATAGGTAAATTAATCATAAAAATAGTAATAAATCATCAATTTGATCATAATATAAAGCAATTAAATCATTAGAATCATTTTTTTTGAAGTATATCCATGACTTGGAGTAAAACCCTAGCTTTTGGGATTTCTTACTTTGAAATTGGGGGTTTTGGAGGGGCTTCATATGTGAAGACTACCCATGGATGAAGAGCCACCATACCTCATGAGGAGAAAAGCTTGATTCTTCAACCCTAGCTTCACCTTTCTTCTTCTTCTTCCTTGGAGTTCTAGAGAGATAATATTTGGGGAAAGTTAGTTATTGATTTAGGTTTTGGGATTTTATGAAGTGAATTGGTTGGTTAATGACTTAAAAAGGCTTATTTATGTGTATTAAAACTTTACAAAACGACTTCACTTAATACTAATTGAAAATGAATTGCCTAAACTACCCCTAGACTTAGCCCCTAAAGCTTAACAAAAAAACTAGATTTCAGGCATGACCCATGACTGCCCGAACCACGGACCATGGGTGGGACCACGGCCCGTCCTGGTGGGCGTGGGCCTTGGTCAGAGAATAATGGGACAGTCACGAGCCCCTCATCCACGGAGCGTGGACCACCCTATGGGGCATAGGTCCCTTCGTGGGTCACTGTTTTGGGTAGGTTTGAGGGAAAACTTTAGGGTCCTCCTCAAGGACCCTTTGTTGGTCCTTGGGGGGTCATACCTTGACGTTTGAACCCTAAACCCTTCAGTTTAAGTATGGGAAATTATTTTTACGACTCTAACCCCCACGTAATGCATTAGTTTAGCATACTAGTTTCTGAGGTGTTACATTATCTCCCCCGTGGGAACTACGGAATTAAAGACTCAAGACTAGCAATCCATCATGCATGAAACATCAAAATAATGCACAATTCAAAGGAGGAAACATCAACTCCATATCAAGCATAAACAATGCAATACAAGGAAGTAAGAACTACATCTAACAACCCTTTATGCATGAAAACTTCAGCATTTCACATATTCATAGGAGGAACTACCTTCTCCACGAAAAACATGCTAAACTTTATAACATGAAGACAATTATGCAATTACTCTCAAAAGCATACTAAAGCATGTTTGACAATTCATCTAAAAAAACATATAGACAACTCATACTAAATGCAGAACAACATGAGGAATACATAAATCATGAAAACTCATTTTCTTGCAAATTTTGAACTTCTCAAGGACATGCATAACATAAGGAAATCATGGAAATTTCGAAAACACACATGACTCAAAATCATAAAATAAGCTAAGAGGAACCCTTCGTCTCAAGCTAGAATAGGAATAGAAGAAGAGAGACGAGGATATTGGGACTCTCAACAATCTTGCTATCTAAGCATACCATTCCCACTTGGGAGGAAGCACCCTACTAACACCTCAAGTACCACTTCTTTCAAGCAATTCACAAAGCATGACAAAAAACTCATAATAACGTTACCGGGTTCGAAAATGTCATGATCCAAGGCTACCCCCCTAGATGTGACACGACGTACAAGGCTCCAAGAAGCCTCATACAAGCCTCATAGCATATCATAACATAAGAACATATGAAAATAGTGCGGAATTTAAAACTTTTCTTTACAATCGAATTCTTTTATAAAACCAAGAGGGAGTCCATAACACTATGTCTCAAACCATCTAAAACACTTGAATACAATCATAGAGACACAACCCTTACAAAAGTCTAAAACATAAAGAAAGACTTAAAGAACATAATGGTCAAGCTCTCGAATACTATGAGGACTCACCAATCTTCTTCTTCTTGATCTACTATGGTCCAAGCCACAAGGATAGAAGTCGACATCACCAAACCCTACACTTATAGAAAATGTAGAAATATGGGTTAGTACAAAGTTTGCACTACGTATGGAAGCCATGCATAAAAATCCTTGAGACATTCAAAAAGGGATATTTTAGTTGAAACCATGCTATATGCCAATTTTGAACATCATCTTTGAAATAGTTGGAGAAAGTAGCTCATAAGGCAACTCATGCACAATTCATCATAGCATAAAGGATATCATCATAATCACAAGCATAGTCCCCAACATAAACATCATGCATATCCCTATCATCACAAGACATAGTTCACACACATAGTTAAATACCAAAATCATCTCATCATAATAGAACTGTCACGTAAGTAACCGTAGGTCATACTTGTGCAATGCATAGATAGGATCCCATAATCCTATCTACACTAAGTATCACTTTTGGGACACCATGCTCATACTTTTTATCCTTTGATCTCATCCATAGTCAATACTAATAGACAAAGAAACATTCATGTTCATAGTTTATAACAAGGTAAGTCACTATTAGCAACAGTTCATATCATACATGCATAAATTCTTATATCTTCATAGCATAATGAAACCACACCATAACCCCTTTCAAAGTCTACTTATGCAATGTATGTCATACTAAGTAAAGCTCATTAAGAAGCCATAAGTATAGTTCATGTTCATGTTCATGTTCATAATTCATATAAAGAATGCATTAACTCATAATCATCATGTCATAAGAGGAACATACAATGCGCACTCTCAAAGCCTACTTGCGCAATGCATGAATGAAGTCCCATACCCCCATTCATACTAAGTAGAACCTCTTAAGGAACCATAGTACATAACTCATGTTCTTGTTCATAGTTCATGTTCTTGTTCATGTCATGGTTCATATTCTTGTCATGTAGGGAAATAGCCTTAACCGACATAGACCATGTGAGCTACATGGAATCTAGTGTCATGCCCCCACATCGAAAAGAGGTGTCCTACTTGCCTAAGGTAGAACTCAAGTATTAGATTTTAGGTGGATCCACTAGCTAAAAACCTATGTGGGCACATAGTTATAAGATAAGGAGATTGCTACTAGAAACTCGAACTGACTGAGGTAAAAGGTTTCCATCTCATGAGATAACTATTTTGGGAAGACGGACTAACTGGCATAAAAGGAACCCAATAAGAAGCCGAACTAACTGGCGTAAAAGCTTCCATCTCATTTTCATATCCACTCGGTGCTAAGCATAATTCCCTTTAAGTTCATGTGTATGGAAGGGTGACTTAACACTCAATCCAGTACAACATCATGATATAGCTCATAGATTTATTAGGTGAGAATGGCCTTTCAACCTTAGAATCATTAATATGTGAGTAAACCTTTCACATCATGTTCATAGTGTGTTCATGATAATAGCCTTTCAATCAACACAAAAACATTATCATAATCATACACATTTCATGCATAGTCATGTGTAAGGGTATGGGGAGAATGATCTTTCAACAATACTACAATTACACTATAGTCATAGGATCTTCACTTTATAAGTGAATCATAAGTTCATACACAATTCTCATCAACATGTACAAACCCTCATAATTTTCCTTTAAGGGCTATGAATAAAACTCAACCCAAACATCTAGAATTACTACATAAGATAAGGGGAATATCATGATTCAATAACTCGATCAACACCTTAGTCACATCATAGTCATGTTCATACATGGGGTGTGTGTGTGAGAGATTGTCCTTCCAATGACACAACAACAACATTATCATCATAAACACTTCACTCTCAAGGTGTTCATCAAAAAATGCACATAATATCAAAATCATGCATACCCCTCATATCTTGCATTCAAGTATCATATTAAGTTAACACATCTAGCATTCAATACATGAAACATAGATATAATCATGACTCAATTAAATCATTCATTTCATGCATAAACTCATGTGATCATATTATAGGTCATGTGGGTGAAGTACTTTCACAATAATGCCACATACAATTTAACATACATAATGTATTCCTTCATTAAGCCTTAACATCCTTAACTTATTCATATTAGGTTTTACCCTTAAAGCCCTAAAAGTCATCTTCATCTTACAAGTCTTACTCTCAAGCAATGCCTCACATGATCATCATGTATACCTAATTCTCAAGGTAATCCAACCAAATGCTTAATTCTTAATCAATTATAGTCATATGGAATCATATAAACTCAATCAATATAGACATAATCTATTCATATACTTCCTTAACCAATCAACCCACATCATGAAGTCAAAATTTAGCAATATGGTGGATTCATGGGTTCATGGAGGAATATAATCATAAATCAAAATTAATACATCAATTAAATCATAATACATCAAAAATCAACCATTGAAAACGTTTTGAAAGAGAACCCATGACTTAGATTGAAACCCTAACTTTTGGGGGAAATTGGAAGCTTTGAAATCAAGCTTTTGAAGGGACTCTATGGGTGAAGGCTACCCATAGATGAAAATACACCATACCTTATTAATATTCCTCATGAAATTGAGTGGAAAATTTGAGTTCTTGAGCCCTAGACCTTGACCTCTTCTTATTTTTCAATGGAGGTTTTAGAGAGAGAAATATTGGAGAGGGGAGTTGGTTATTATTTTGGGTTTGGGAATTATGAAGTGTAAAGGGATGGTTAATGGTTTAAAAATACATATATAAGTCTAAATAAACATTATAAACTGTCCCCACACTAAAATAAATTAAAATAGAAATTACCTAAATTGAACTCACCTTGGCCGAACCTTGGCAGGTTGTGCAGGCATCATCCATGACCCAGGACTCACGGACCGTGAGTGGGGTCACACCCCATCCTGCAGGTCCGTGGGTAGTGGTCTGAAACTCAACATTTTGGCCCTTGACCCATGACTTGGTTCCATGGGGCGTGGATGGACCTACGCCCAGTAGGTCACATCCGTAGGTCTCATAAATGGGTAGTTTTGGGTGCTGCTTTGGGTTCCTCCTCAAGGACCCCTTTGATTAGTACTTGGGGAGTGGTACCTTGACGTTATACCCCTTAACCCCTCAACCTAAGTTCACGAAACCATTTTATACTTCTAAATCCCACACCAAACTCAAAATTCTCTCACGTAAGGCTCTAGTTTCACCTACTAGTTTTCCGGGATGTTATATAAAATTGTAACCAATCCTTTCCAAGGATATTGTCAAGGTCTAAAGAGTAGAACATGTATCTAATAAAACATTTACATCTATAGGGAACTATCAACATACTGGTGCCTTCATCTGGAGAGCCTCTTGGTCCTTTCTAGACCGGAGTGCATAGAAGCGACCATAATTTGGAGCATTTGAATACGGACCACTTAGAGAAGCTTGCTTAGCCTCTCTCCCTTTAGAAATGAGCATCGGGAAATCCCTCATCTTGTGATCTCTCTTTCCACACCCAAAGAAACCATCCATGATGGCTAGGCACTTACCCGTATGTTCCTTTCCACATTTGGCAAATGTATATCTTTCAAAAGAAGAGACAACTCTATTTCCTCCTTGAGATTAAGGGTTAGACACCCTATCCTTTTTTACCATTGGGGAAGCATTGGAGAAATCTTGGTTATAGAACCTCTTTTTGAACCTTGGTTGATCTTGTTCATCGGACCTAGCTCTTTTTACCTCCCTATTCTCCCTCTTGAGATTTGACTACTCAATTTGTTGGGCATATACCATAAGATGTACTTCACCAACTAACATTGCCGTACGACATTCTTCTTCAACCAAGTCGAACACTCCCATCATAAGTTTGCTCATCTTAGCCATTGAATCCGCTACTATAGTTGGAGCATTCTTGGATAGTTGGGTAAATTTCAAGGCATACTCTTTAACACTTATACTACCTTGCTTAAGGTTAATGAACTCTTGCATCTTGGCCTTCCTTAACTCTAGAGGAAAGAACCTATCAAAGTACTCCGATTTGAGCATCTCCCACCCTATGGGATCCACTCCGATTGGTCTCTCATCCTTCCATTGCTTATACCATACTTGAGCAACATCTTTCAATTGGTAAGCCGCTAACTCCGCTTTCTCTACCAAAGTCACCCCATGATATCTATTATTTTCTAAACCTTATCCACATATTCTTGGAGATCCTCTTCCTTTTTGGAACCATGAAACTCGGGAAGGTCCATTATAGTAAAATCTCTCACTTTAGAAGCTGCATAATTTACATTGAACGGACCTTCAACTTCTCTATTTGCTTGAGCCATCACGACTCGAGCCAACATTTGGATAGCCGACCTAAACTCCGCATTAGTAACATCCTCCAGCATGGGATCAACCGGAGCTTGATTATCTTAAGGAGAAGCTCCTTGATTCACATTCTCTTCTTCCACCCTTCTAGAATTAGCCCTTTGTGTAATCATATCCTGAAGACACAAGAGAAGGATTAGGAGAGGGAGTTTATAGACTTAAACTCTATGGCACGACTTAAGAGTAATGAAAGAAATGTAATTTCCTAATCATTTTATAGCCTCTCATTCATAAATGTGGGGCGCTTCTGTCACTACCCAGGGGTACCCCCTAGACATAACATGGCGTACTTGACCCCAAAGGGGTCTCATACAAGCCCTTAGAATCATCATAACATAAGATCATAGAAAAGTAGGGAAAATTTAAAACTTTATTTCAAACAATCTAAAACAATTTCATCAACAAGGGGAAGTCTTTACTAAGAATTTGTCTCAAACCATTTATGAATAACATGAATAAAAGTCTTGGGACGCAGCCCATATAAAGTCGAAACATAAGAAAAGACATTAAAGAAACATAGTGGGTTTGTCCTCGAAGCTACGAGGACTCACCAAATCTTCAAGTCTTCTAGATCCTTGGAAACCTAGCCTTCAAAGCATTCAATATCCATTGCCCTACATTTGATTAGAATGTAGGCAATATACGTTAGTACAAAATGTACCAAGTATGAAAGCTAGCACAACATCATAAAGCATCTCAAATGGTTAGTCAACATAAGACATAAGTATAAGAGACAATAACATATTCATAACATAATCTCCAACATAAGCATCATATCATCACAAGTCAACATAAGACATTCATAATTTCATACTTTAACCATTAGTCTTTCATATTCAAAAGAACAACTCCAGAAGTCACTCCCAAGCATACTTGTGCAAGGCAAATATAGAATCCCATAATACTATCCAAGCTAAGTACCTCTCTTTGGTCATTCTTGGTCATAGTCCACCTTCATAGTCAAGACCTTGGTTTTCATGTCATAAGAGCACTATATTCCTAAGTAACCTCAAGGCACACTTGTACAATGCATGTGGGGCATCCCATAATATCACACACACTAAGCATATCCTTGAAGTCACCATATTCATATTTACCATCTCTAGGTGTCACTATTGACCTACTTCATATTGACAAGGAACTATAAACTTAAGTCAATCTTATCATGGAAATCAACTATAGTAAGAATCCAAGCTAGGCATACATCACATAAGAGGACAGTTCATAAGTAACTTCAAGTCATACTTGTGCCATGTATGAATGGCATCCCATACTACCATTCACACTAAGTACTCCTTTAGGATAGCTTACTCAATGCTTACTATTCATCATGCTAGAATATCAAAGAATAGCATACTACTATGCTAGACCTAACTACCATGGAAAACATCCTATCATGCAATCCAAGCTATCCAAGGAAGGATACAAGTATACCAACCTAGCCACCATGCAACCATTCAATAAGATGCAAGATATGCTTAGGAGAGTATGAATCCTCAACCCTAAGCTATCCTTAGGAGAGTATGGTGTCTCAATCCTAAGCTACCATGAAATGGGCTTTGCCTAACCAAGTCAAGCTAGCATGAAGGTATTCTAACAATGCTAGTTCAAGCTACACTTAGTAGAGTGTAGATTCTCAATCCTAGGCTACCATGCCTATACTAATGCAAGCTACCATGAAAAGAATTCTACCAATGCTAGTTCAAGCTAACCTTAGGAGAGATTAATTCCTCAATCCCAAGCTACCATGAGATCTACCATTCCAAGCTACATAATTCGACTATCCATGAAGGAATCATAAGACTCAACCTCAAGCTATTCTATTCTAACAAGCATGATTCATTTTAGGTGATTAACCCTTTAGACTCTACATACATGCATTAATATATTTCTAAGTAGGTCATGTGGGTAAGAGCCTTCTACCATATCTCTACCTAAATTGTGTATCGATTCAATGCAACCTAGTTCATCCTATTAGACTTACACATTAAGCCCTAATGACCAACATTATGACCTCAAGCCCTACATTCAAGCTTTACTCCACAATCAACATACTAGTCTAGATCACAATACATACTAGTCACAAACCTTAGTCATAGGTAATTCTTAGTATAATTCATCATAAAGTCATAATTTCAATAATTTCAATTGATGTTCTAACATACATACATAATTCTAGTTCATTTCATGATTTCATATTCACATTCGTAGATAAGTTCTATTCATGGTGATAATTCTAGAAAAAATTATCAAGAACCATCAATTCCTCATCAAAAGACATAAAACCACATACTTTGAAAATTAGGGTTAATCAACTAATCAAGGAATTCACATAAATTCTTCATAATATCATGAATCAACACTAAATTAATCATAAACGAGTAGTATCCAACCATTTGGAATCATACCCACCTAAAACCCATACATTGGAAGTAACCCTAGCTTGATTGGGGTTCTTCTTCACAAATTAGGGGAAACTCTAGGGGAATCTATGGGTGGAAGAATCCATAGATGAAAATCTAAACATACCTTAATCAAAGACCTAGTACAAGCCTTAGGCAATGGAGCCTTTGTTCTTGACCTTAGCTTCAACCTTAGCCTCTTCTTCTATGGAGGTTCTTCTTAAAGAGAGAAATATTTGAGAGAGGAGTAATTTGGGGTTTTTATTTGGGTCTAATGTAAAGTGACTTAAACTTGGGGGCTAATGACTTAAAACTATATATATAGGTGAATAAAACTCTTACAAAATTACCCCCCACTTAATACTAGTCGAATAGGAATTTATCCAAAAGTCCCTCAACTTGGCAGTCCCGTCCAAGCACCATGGCCGGTGGTGGTGCCCGTGGTCCCTTGACCAGTGGCTCCCCAAACTTCCCAAGACCCTAAAACACTAAGGCACCTTCACGGCCACTTTGACGGAGAGTGGTCAAGACCACAGATCGTGAAGTGGCTCGTGGACTTGGGGCAGTAGCTATACCTCAAGGCCTTGCCTTCCATGAGACTAAGGAGTCTTCACGAACCCCTTCACGGACCGAGTTCAAGACCACTGGTCGTGAAACCTTAGGTAGTAGCTTGCCAAGGCTGGGAAACCTTGGCCCTTTGGATTAGGCTTTCCCTTTTGCCTTGGTACTTGCCCTTCCCATGCTCAACCAAACTCTAAATGGTCTTCTATATTACGAGGTCTAATACGTGCCTTGACGTTCAACCACTAAACCCCTCATTTTAAGCACGTAAAGTCTCATCTACGACTCTATTTCACATACATCAAACCTTAGAACCCTAGCTTGCGGCTCTAGTTTGGTATACTAACTTCCGGGGTGTTACAATATCTCCCCTTTGGGAACATTCGTCCTCGAATGACCTCTTTAGACATTTAAAAAAAAAAAGGAACGACTCTAGACTAGCAGCCCATCATGCATGCAGTACATCTACATCACACAACCAACCAAGGAAACTTTAATTCCAAGCTAAACATACCTAATGCAACTCAAGGAAGTAGGAAGTTCATCTACCAACTCAAAATGCATGAAAGAGACATATATACTCATTTCCAAGGAGGAACTAACATCTCCTAGCTACAAGATTCTCAACACACACTTCATGGAGCCTATATGCAACTTGACTCAAAGATGCCACAAAATGAGGCAACACAATGCAATTAGATCATTTCTAACAAGGCCTACACATTTTCAATAACATAGATACAAGGAAATCATGGCAACACATAGTCACATAAAGACCTTATTGGGTAGGCACACTATCTCCCCCTTGGGAGTAAGCCTACACATGGTTTCTAAACATCATTCATAATAAAGATTACTTCTAGTCCAATATAACAAGTCATAAAAGACAAGAAATCCGGAAATTTACTAAAACATTAAAGAAAGCACATACCGGAAGGGACATGAGGAGATCACTCTTGATCTTTTCTAGATTGGAGAGCATAAAACCTATTCCTCTTTTGAGGCTCAACATCCACACCACTAGAGGCAACTAGCTTACCCTCTCTTATAGTAGCCTTTGCCTTTGGGCAATCCTTCTTCATGTGGCCACTCTCACCCACCCATAACAACCATCTCTACCGGCTAAACACTTACCCTCATGCCTCTTACCACACCTAGAGCAAGTGGGCCATAGAGACTCATTACATCTCCTTTGTTTCCTAGGAGTAGACACCCTTTCATCCTTATGCTTAGGAGCATTAGAAAAACCTTGCCCGGAAAACTTTTGTCGATTCCTAGAACGACCATGTCCATCGGACCCATCATGAAAAGACTTATCACCATCCATCCAAGACCTATTTTTCTCCCTAGCCCTCTCCTTCTTGAGTTTTGACTCTTCTATTTGTTGGGCAAACACCTGAGGCGTGAGATATCCATATCATCAACAAGCATTGCCATACGACATTCTTCTTCTACTAAATCAGACACCCCCTTCATAAACCTATTCACTAAATCCCTAGGACTTGCTACCAAAGATGGAGCATACTTAGACAAAAGAGTGAACTTCAAGGCATACTCATTGACACCGATGTTGCCTTGCTTAAGATTTATGAATTCCTCCAACTTAGCCTACCTCAACTCCCGAGGAAAGAACCTATCAAGGAAAGTCGACTTAAATTTTTTCCACTCTATAGGACCCATCTCTACCGGCCTAGAATCTTTCCATTGCTCATACTAAATTTGGGCAACATCTTTCAATTGGTAAGAGGCTAGTTCTGCTTTTTCTCTAGAAGTTACCCCCATGATAACAAGTGTCTTATAAACCTAATCTATGAACCTATTTGGATCCTCCTCCACCCTTGAGCCACTAAACTCCGGAGGGTTCATCCTCAAGAACTCCCTTATCCTATAAATACCCATTCCCCTTATAGAGTTTGCCGGAGCCACCACATCTCTATTGGCTTGCGCCGTCAAGGCTTGAGCCAACAATTGCATAGAAGTCCTAAACTCCGCTAGAGTGACATTCCCAATTGGAGCATCATTTAGAACTTGAGGAGGAGCTTGATTTGGAACTTGGGGAGGAATCTATTGGTCCCTATAGCCATCCTCTTCTCTCCTAGCATTTGCCCTTGTATTAGCCATACCCTAAAAAACAACGGGGACGGATTAGTAAAAAGGCCTACTAAAGCCAAACTGTATGGAACGACTAAGAGAATGAAGAAGTGAGATTTTTCCTAAGCATACCATAGCCTCCTATTCATAAATATGTCTCTACTCACACCCACGAATAAAACTCTACTAGACGTGGATTGAGACAATCCTAGAACTATTCTAAATCTTTTGCTCTGATACCAATTTTGTCACGATCCAGGGGAACCCCCAAGACGTAACATGGCGTACTTTACCCCAAAGGGGTCTGATAGAAGCCCTTAGCATCATCATAACACAAGATCATAGAAAAGTAGGGAAAATTTAAAACTTTCTTTCAAACAATCTAAAACAATTCCATAAGCAAGCGGAAGTCTTTGTCTCAAACCATCTATGAATAACATGAATAAAAGTCTTGGGACGCAGCCCATATAAAGTCTAAAAATAAGAAAAGACATTAAAGAAACATAGTGGGCTTGTCCTTGAAGCTATGAGGACTCACCAAATCATCAAGTCTTCTAGATCCTTGGAAACCTAGCCTTCAAAGAACTCAATCTCCAACACCCTACATTGGATTAGAAAGTAGGCAATATACATTAGTACAAAATGTACCAAGTATGAAAGCTAGAACAACATCATAAAGCATCTCAAATGGTTAGTCAACATAAGACATAAGCATAAGAGACAATAACATATTCATAACATAATCTCTAACATAAGCATCATATCATCAGAAGTCAACATAAGACATTCTTAATTTCATACTTCAACCATTAGTCTTTCATATTAAATAGAACTACTCCACAAGCCACCTCCAAGTATACTTATGCAAGGCAAAGATAGCATCCGATAATACTATCCAAGCTAAGTACCTCTCTTTGGTCATTCTTGGTCATAGTCCACCTTCATAGTCAAGACCTAGGTTTTCCTGTCATAAGAGCACTATACTCCTAAGTAACCTCAAGGCACACTTGTGCAATGCATGTGGGGCATCCCATAATACCACACACACTAAGCATATCCATGAAGTCACCATATTCATATTTACCATTTCTAGGTGTCACTATTGATCTACTTCATATTGACAAGGAACTATCAACTTAAGTCAATCTTATCATGGAAGTCAACTTTAGTTACAATCCAAGCTAGGCATACATCACATAAGAGGACAATACATAAGTAGCTTCAAGTCATACTTGTGCCATGTATGAATGGCATCCCATACTACCATTCACACTAAGTATTCATTTAGGCTAGATTACTCAATGATTAATATTCATCATTCTAGACTATCAAAGAATATCATACTACTATGCTAGACCTAACTACCATGGAAAACATCCTATCATGCAATCCAAGCTATCCAAGGAAGGATACAAGTATACCAACCTATCCACCATGCAACCATTCAATAAGATGCAAGCTATCCTTAGGAGAGAATGAATCCTCAACCCTAAGCTATCCTTAGGAGAGTATGGTGTCTCAATCCTAAGCTACCATGAAATGGTCTTGGCCTAACCAAGTCAAGCTACCATGAAGGCATTCTAACAATGCTAGTTCAAGCTACCCTTAGGAGAGTGTAGATCCTCAATCCTAGGCTACCATGCCTATACTAATGCAAGCTACCATGTAAAGCATTCTACCAATGCTAGTTCAAGCTAACCTTAGGAGAGCTTAATTCCTAAATTCCAAGCTACCATGATATCTACCATCCCGATCTACATAATTCGACTATCCATAAAGGAATCATAAGACTCAACCTCAAGCTATTCTCTTATAACAAGCATGATTCATTTAAGGTGATTAACCCTTCACATTCTACATACATGCAGTCATATAGTTCTAAGTAGGTCATGTGGGTAAGAGCCTTCCACCATAACTCTATCTTAATTGTGTATCGATTCAATGCAAGCTAGTTCATCCTATTATACTTACTCATTAAGCCCTAGTGACCAACATTATGACTTCAGGATCTACATTCAAGATTTACTCCACAATAAACTTACTAGTCTAGATCACAATACATACTAGTCATAAGCCTTAGTCATAGGTAATTCTAAACATAATTCATCATAAAGTCCCAATTTCAATCATTTCAATTCATGTTCTAACATACATGCATAAGTCTAATTCAATTCATTATTTAATATTCACATTCTTAGATAAGTTCTATTCATGGTGATAATTCTAGAAAATCTATCAAGAACCATCAATTCCTCATCAAAAGACATAAACCCACATACTTTGAAAATTAGGGTTAATAATGGAATTCACATAAATTCTTCATAATATCATGAATCAACACTAAATTAATCATATACTAGTTGTAGCCAACCATTTGGAATCATACCCTCCTAAAACCCATACATTGGAAGTAACCCTAGCTTGATAGGGGTTCTTATTCACAAATTTAGGGAAATTCTAAGGGACTTTATGGGTGGAAGAACACATATATGAAAATCTAAACATACCTTAATCAAATCCCTAGCACAAGCCTTAAGCAATGGAGCCTTTGTTCTTGACCTTAGCTTCAACCCTAGCTTCTTCTTCAATGAAGGTTCTTCTTAGAGAGCGAAATATTTGAGAGAGGAGTGATTTGTGGTTCTGATTTGGGTCTGATGTAAAGTGACTTAAGCTTGGGGGATAATGACTTAAAAATATATATATAGGTGTATAAAACCCTTTCAAAATGACCCCCCACTTAATACTAGTTGAATAGGAATTTATCCAAAAGTCCCTCAACTTGGCAGTCCCGTCCAAGCACCACAGACACTTGGATGACTCGTCAAGGGTACCACGGCCCATGGTGGTGCCTGTGGTCCCTTGACCAGTGGCTCCCCAAATTTTCCAAGACCCTTAAACACTAAGGTACCTTCACGGCCACTTTGACGGACCGTGGTCAAGACCACGGATCGTAAGTGGCTCGTGGACTTAGGGCAGTAGCTTGGACTCAAGGCCTTGCCTCCCATGAGAATAAGGAGTCTTCACGGACCCCTTCACGGACCATGGTCAAGACCACTGGTTGTGAAGGTGATCGTGAACCCTTAGGCAGTAGCTTGCCAAGGTTGGGCAGCCTTGGCCCTTTGGCTTAGGCTTACCCTTTCGCCATTGTACTTGCCCTTCCCATGCTCAACCAAACTCTAAATGGTCTTCTATATTACGAGGTCTAATATGTTCCTTGACATTCAACCACTAAACCCCTCTTTCTAAGCACATAACGTCTCATCTACGACTTTATTTCACATACATCAAACCTTAGAACCCTAGCTTGTGGCTCTAGTTTGGTCTACTAGCTTCTGGGGTGTTACAGCTTCACACTATGCACACGACTCTATTAGACGTGGCTTATGAGACATCATGCTATAATCATTTTAAACCTTGTGCTCTGATTACCAAGTTCTTCACAACCCAGGGGTACCCCCCTAGATGTAACAAGGCGTACTGAACCCCGAAAGGTCTCATACAAGCCCCTTAGCATATCATAACATACGATAAAAGAAATGATGAGCAAATTTAAAAACTTTATCCATATAATTGAACTCTTTTATAAAAGCAAGTGGAAGTCTAGACTTGTCTCATTATCCCTATCTATTACAATACTTGAATTAAAATAGGGACACAACCCTTACAATAGTTCAAAAGTGAAATGATAGAAAGGAATTGCAAATGACTCATCTGTCCTCGAATCATGAGGACTCAACACAATCTAGGAGAATAGTTTATCCAAGCTTGAACCAAAAGAATATCTCCTTAAGAACTGTACCCTACACTTGTAGAAAATGTAGGAAAATATTGGTTAGTACAAAAATGTAATAAGTATGATAGCCATGCATAAAATCATGAAAACATTCTAAAAAGGACATTTAGTTGAAAAGCATGCACTTTACTAAGTTTGAGAATCATCATAAACTTTAGTGTAAAAGCATAAGTCATAAGCATATTTAACATATAGATCATCATAGCATAATACAACCATCTCATAAGTAACCCTAAGTCATACTTGTGCAATGCATGTATAAGATCACATAATCCCATCCATACTAAGTACCACTTTTAGGCCACCATAACCATACTTACCATTCTTTGATCTGCTCCTTAGTTACTACACATAGACAAGGAAACATTTATCTTTAATAAGTCATATCAAGAAAAGCAACTCATAGAAAAAATCCACATTAAGCATACTTCATTTCATAAACCATCATAACATAAAATAAACACACTATAACTACTCTCAAAGCCTACATATGCAATGCATGAATGAGATCCCATACTCCCACCCACACTAAGTAGAGCTTCTTGAGAAACCATAGTTCATAACCATTCATTTTGGAGTAAGCCTTAACTAACATAGACCATGTGAGCAAAACAAGGAATCCAGTGTTACCCACACTGAAAAGGGTGTCCTACGTGCCTAAGGTAGAACCATTAACTTAGCTTAGGTTGATCTACAAGCTAAAGAGCTATGAGGGCACAAAGTTATGGGATAAAGAGATTGCTACTAGATACCCCACCTCAACTCACGTATGGGCATCCATATCAAGAGATTGGTTATAGAAACCCTACCTAAACTCACGTCAGGGCTTCCATCTCATATCAATATCCATTCGGTGCTAAGCATTATTCTCCCCGGAGTACTTATCATATCAAATTGAGTTCATTATTATGGAAGAATGCATCAACACTCAATCCAACATCATTCATAGGATAGCTCATAAATTCAGTAGGTGAGAGTATCCTTTCAACCTAAGAATCCCCATATTGTGAGAAAACCTTTTACAATATGTCATCATCATTCATTAGTGTAAAATTGAAAATAGTATTTCAATCAATACAACATCATTATCATAAGCATGGAAACTTTATTCATACATCATTCATAAGTGTGTGTGTGAGAATTACCTTTCAATAACACTACAATTACATCATAGTCATAAGCACTTTACTCTAAAAGTATTCATTAAGCATGTACATAAACTTCATAATCATGAATAATTATCATACATTGCCCATCAAGGACCATAGATCATAATCCATCAACACAGCTAGAATTCCTACATTAGACATGGATGATAACATAATTCAAATAGGTCAATTGCTACAGGCATAATTCCATCATATTCTACTTGCATCAATCAACACCCACACTTTAAGATCCAAATTGGGAAAATAGGGAAATTCATCATAAAAATAGCAATAAATAATCAATTTGATCATAATATAAAGCAATTAAATCATTAGAATCATTTTTGAAGTGAATCCATGACTTGGAGTAAAACCCTAGCTTTTGGGTTTTCTTACTTTAAAATTGGGGGTTTTGGAGGGGCTCCATGGGTGAAGACTACCCATGGATGAAGAGCTACCATACCTTATTGAAGAATTCTCTCAAATTTGAGGAGAAAATCTTGATTCTTCAACCCTAGCTTCACCTTTCTTCTTCTTCTTCTTCTTCCTTGGAGTTCTAGAGAGATAATATTTGGGGAAAGTTAGTTATTGATTTGTGTTTTGGGATTTTACGAAGTGAATGGGTTGGATAATGACTTAAAAGTCTTATATAGGTGTATTAAAACTATACAAAATGACTTCACTTAATAATAATTTAAAAGGAATTACCTAAACTATCCCTAGAACCCCCAAAGCTTAACAAAAAAACCAGATTTTAGGCATGACCCACGACTGCCCAACCCACAGACCGTGGGTAGGACCACGGCCCATCCTGGTGGGCATGGGTATTGGTCAGATAATAATGGGACAGTCACGAGCCCCTCACCCACGGAGCGTGGACCACACTACGGGGCGTAGGTCCTTCGTGGGTCACTATTTTGGGCAGGTTTGAGGGTAGACTTTAGGGTCCTCCTAAAATACCCTTGGTTGGTCCTTGGGGGGGTCATACCTTGACGTTTAAACCCTACACTCTTCGGTTTAAGTACAGGAAGTTATTTTTACGACCCTAACCCCCATGTCAAGCTCTAGTTTAGCCTACTAGTTTCCTAGATGTTACAACTCCTAGGAATAATGAAGATAGGGTGTCTAACCTTAAGCCACAAGGAATTAGTAATTAATTTATATGGCCTACTTGTGCTAGGTGTTAAAAGAGACATGATGGTATATTTTTAGCCGGCATAGAGGGTTGCTTTAGTTGTGGTGAAAGTGGTAAAAAAATGAGGAATTGTCCTAAGGCAAAGGCTAAAGGAAGAGAGAATGCTCCTAAGAAAAACCAGTTTTATGCACTTCAAGCTAGAGGTGACCATGAGTGTGCTCCAAATGTGGATCCTGGTATGTTGAAAGCTTCTTAATTGATGTTTATGTTTTGGTAGATTTTGTAACATTCCGGAAACTAGTAGCCCAAACTAGAGCCTAAAATAACGGTTAGAGTCATAAATAACTCCCGGTATCTATAATGAGTGTTTTTGGGTTAATACATCATGGGTATGACTCCCCAAGAACCAACCAAGAATCCTTGAGGAGGACCCTAAAACCCCCTACAAACTACCCAAAAAGCAGTCACCTACGTGAGCGACCTACGGGCAGTAGGTGAATCCATGCCCCGTAGGTGGGGGTCGTGGGTCAATCTCCTTAAAACAGGATGCAGACCCTTGAACCACAGACCTGCAAGACACCACGTGAGTCCACTAACGGACCGTGGTTCCTGGGTCGTAGGTCACCCCTGAAACTGCCATTTGGCAGTTAAGTCTAGGGGTCTTTTGGGGATTTCCTTTTTAATTAATGGTTATGTGGTGTCATTTTAAGCCTATTTTAAACACCTATATAAGTATTTTTCCCACATAAAATTAACCCATCTAATATCATAATTTCTAAATCCCCAAAGAAAAGATGAAGAAGATACAGTTAGGGCTTAAAGAAGGAGGCTTTTTCACACGAATTTGTTGCACTTCTTCACCTAAGGCATGGCAGTCTTTTAAACATGGATAGATTTATTCCATGGAGTCCTGAAACTCTCAATTTCAAAGTAGAATATTTTCCAAAACATAGGGTTTTCACTCCAAGTCATGGATTCTTTCGAAAAACGTTTTTATTGATTTAATTATCATATATTATGGTTGAATTACTGATTATTGTGTTTTTTTTATGATAAAATCTCCCATGAATACACGAAACCCCATAACCCTAATTTATGACTTGTTATTTGAGTGAATTGTAGTAAGATGAATACTATGAAATTGTACTTGTAGTAATTTAGTTATTTGAATCATGTTACCATTCATGTCTAATGTAGTAATTCTAGATATGTTGGTTTAATGTGTTCTATAGTCCTTGAAGGATAAAGCATAAAAATTAGCTATGTGTATGAGACTTGTGTGTATACAATTAGATTGCTTTGAGAGTAAAGTGAATATATTATAATCTAATTGTTGTGTTGATTGGATGATTATCCTCATATACACACTTAGGTATGAATATCATATAATGTAAAAGGTTTGTCATATGTAGTGATTCTAAGATTGGAAAACTAGTCTCACCTACTGAATCTAGGAAATTTATCATGAGTTTGTTGGATTGAGTGTCAGGACACTCTTAAATAATTATCAATTTAAGTCAAGACTTAATGTGAACTCAATGGGAATTACGCTTAGCACCGAGTGGATAGTGATATGAGATGGAAGCTCTCACGATAGTAGAGGCCGGGTTTCTAGAAATAATCTCTTGGGATGGAAGCCCTCACATTAGTAGAGGCCGAATTTTCTAGTAGCAATCCCCTTATCCCATAAACTATGTGCCCTCATAGGTATTTAGCTAGTGGATCCACCTAAGCTAAGGCAAGTAGGACAACCCCTTTTCGGTGTTGGGTAGACACCGGATTCCATGTTTAGGTCACATGGTCTATGTTGGTTAAAGCTAATCCCACTATGATAAAATGAACTAGAATATGAGTTATGTACTATAGTTACTCAATAATCTTTCCTTAGTGTTGGTAGGAGTATGGAATCTTATTCATACATTTCACAAGGATGCTTTGTGGGTATTTATGGTATGGTTCCATTATGATATGCTTATTAATATGTTGAATATACTTTTGTCTTATGCTTTTGCACTTATTTTCATGATGATTCTTAAACTTGGTAAGGTGCATAGCTTTCAACTAAAATGTCCCTTTTTAGCATCTTTAATGGTTTTCATGTATAGCTACCATACTTAGTGCATTTCTGTACTAACCCATATTTCTTATACATTTTTTCACCAAGTGTAGGTTGCGGTGTTTGAGGCTATCTTCCTTTGATACAAGCTTGGATCGACTATTCTCCTAGCTTGTGGTGAGTCCTTATGAATCTGAGGACGAGTGATATTTTGTTGTTCCTTTTCTTTCATAGTATTAGACTTTCGAATTTCTATTTTAAGGGCTGTGACCCTATTTGAGACTTCGATTGTAATAGATGACTAAATGATACAATGTCTAGACTTCCGCTTTGCTTTTATGAAAACATATAAAGACTTGAAATGTGTTTCTCTTTATTGTTCTTTACTTATGTGATGATATGATAAGTGGCTTACATAGTGCTTTTAGGGGCATTGTGTGCCTTGTTACGTCTAGGGGGTACCATTGGGTCGTGACAAAATTGGTAAGACCAGCCCACACCTTAGTCCATTCACTCTGTCGAGCTAAGTGTATGGAATTGGGTTTAGGATTCACTCTCTCGAGCTGAACCCAGGTCAACCTAATACCCACAGACCATTAATCAATAAGTTTACTTTTAAAACTTCTCTTTCGAGCAAGCCAAAAACACAACAGTAGAAATGAATTTGCAACTACCATTCTTAAATTAAACCACAATTAAAGATTGAACTCACTTCTAAATAGCATTTAAACTAACAATTAGCAATACCCATAAACTAAATCAACCCATAATCACATAATCACACCCCAAGAATTAGGGTTTTATCTAGACATTATAAAAAGATAAAAATCGTTACCAAATTGAGTTTCCATCAATTGGGTAATATTGATTTCGTCTTTACAATGTTCCAATTCGAAGAATCTCAAAGTCCCACTTCCAATTTCTCAAAAGTGAAAAACTTCAATTCTCCAATCTTAGGAAAACTAGGGAAAACTTGTCTCAATGCTAAGAATATCACTACAATTCAGATATTATAATATTAGCTACTAAACTCAATGTTCAAAAATGTATTTATAACCGTAAAAAATATGCTGCGAAGAACCACTTGGCGAAGTAAGTCGGGTTCGCCGAACCACTCGGCGAGCCTCCCTTTGGTCACTTTCATCGCCTTTCTGCCTTGGTATTCAGCATCCTCAAGGTCTGTAACATTTGACGATCCAGCACTGCATTGCGGAACTACTAGGTGATCCTCCGACTTCTCCTTTCCATCGCAAACTTGATTTCTTCCCTCAAGGCTTGGCACAATGGAACTTTAAGCATTCAAATAGCCATTCGGCAGTTCGCCAAGTGGACTTGGCGATCACCAGAGTTGCATTTCTTTGATCATTCAAATCGCTTTGTTCCTTTTTGCAAATTAGTGTCCTTGCTTTGTTCCTCAATCCATATACCTTGAAATCAAGGGTTTTACATCACTTATTGGCATAAAATAAGCATTTGAGGACACTGAATCTATATAAATAAAGCCCTAAATGAGTCCAAATCTCAGACTCATCATGACTTCTAGGTTGAGAGATTTTAAAAAGAATGAACCGTCCCGTGTTTGTTGGTTCCAAAGTGGTAGAGGATCATCAAGAATTTATGGAAGAGGTTTCCAAGATAGTTGATGCCATGGGGTGACTTCGGTAGAGAAAGAGCTAGACGCTTACCAATTGAAGGGTGTATCTTAAGTATGGTATACTCAATGAAAGAGGAATAGGCCGGTAGAAGCGGGTCCCATAGATTGGTAGGTTTTCAAGAAAGCATTCCTTGATAGGTTCTTTCCCCGAGAGGAGAGGGAAGCTAAGGTGGAAGAATTTATCAACCTTCGTCAAGGAGGTATGAGTGTTCAATAATATTCTCTAAAGTTTACCAAATTGTCCAAGTATGCTCCAGCTATGGTGGCGGATCCAAGGGATGAAATGAGTAGGTATGTGACAGGTATATCCAAGGTGGTAAGAAAAGAATTCCGTACGACAATGCTCCTTCATGATATGGATATCTCACGTCTTATGGTGAATGCCCAATAAATGGAGGATGAGAAACTCCAAGGCAACAATAGGGAGGTAAAAAGAGCTAGAACCGATGATGGAAATATCTCCAATGCTAAGTACAATGGACATGGTCGACAAAGGTTTAAACAAAGATTCTCCAATCAGGGCTCCTGTAGTACTCCAAGGGTCAACAAGGATAAGGTTTCCAACCCTAAACCTTACGGAGGTAATAGTGGTGGTTCTTACGTTGCTAGGCCTAATTGCTCAAAATGTTGTACGAAACATGAAGGCAAATGCTTAGTTGGCTCAGATGGGTGCTATGGGTGTGGTAACAGTGGCCACAAGATGAGAGATTTTTAACCCATCTAATATCATAATTCCTAAATCACCAAATCAAAATCAAATCCTCTCCAAAAATCTCCTCTCTAGAACCCCAAATAAGATGAAAAAGATCAAGTTAAGGCTTGAAGGAGGAGGTTTTTTCACACGAATTTGTTGGATTTATTCTCCTATGGTATCGTAGTCTTTTATTCATGGATAGATTTCTTCCATGGAGTTCTCAAATTCTCAAATTCAAAGTAAAAAATTCTCCAAAACCTAGGGTTTTCACTCCAAGTCATGGATTCTTTCCAAAAATGTTTTTATTGATTTAATTTTCATATATTATATTTGAATTGCTGATTATTGTGGTTTTTATGATAAAATCTCCCATGAATCCATAAAACCCCCATAACCCAAATTTATGACTTGTGATTTAGGTGAAATGTAGTAAGATGAATACTATGGAATTGTACTTGTAGTAATTTAGTTATTTTAATCATGTTACCATCCATGTCGAATGTAGTAATTCTAGATATGTTTGTTTAATGTGATGTATAGTCGTTGAAGGACAAATCATGAGAATTAGCTATGTGTATGAGACTTGTCTGTAGACAATTAGATTGCTTTGAGAGTAAAGTGAATATATTATAATCTAATTGTTGTGTTGATCAGATGATTATCCTCATGTACACACTTAGGTATGAATATCATATAATGTAAAAGGTTTGTCACATGTAGTGATTCAAAGGTTGGAAGACTACTCTCACCTATTGAATCTAGGAGCTTTAGCATGAGTTTGTTGGATTGAATGTCAAGACACTCTTCCATAATTATCAATTTAAGTCAAGACTTAATGTGAACTGAATGGGAATTACACTTAGCACCAAGTGGATAGTGATATGAGAAGGAAGCCCTCACGATAGTAGAGGCCGGGTTTCTAGGAACAGTCTCTTGGGATGGAAGCCCTCACATTAGTAGAGGCCAGATTTTCTAGTAGAAATCCCCTTATCTCATAAACTATGTGCCCTCATAGGTCTTTAGCTAGTGGATCCACCTAAGCTAAGTGTTTGGTTCTACCTTAGGCAAGTAGGACAACCCTTTTTTGGTGTGGGGTAGACACCAGATTCCATGTTTAGCTCACATGGTCTATGTCGGTTAAAGCTAATCCCACTATGATAAAATGAACTATAATATGATTTATGTTCTATAGTTACTCAATAAACATTCCTTAGTGTGTAGGAGAACAGGATCTTATTCATACATTGCACAAGGATTCTTTGAGGCTATTTATGGCATTGTTCCATTATTATATGATGATTAATAGTTGAATATACTTCTGTCTTATGCTTTTGCACTTATTTTGATGATGATTCTTAAACTTGGTAAGGTGCATAACTTTAAACTAAAATGTCCCTTTTTAGCATCTTTAAAGGTTTTCATGCATAACTACCATACTTAGTGCATTTTTGTACTAACCCATATTTTTTCTTCATTTTTCCACAAAGTGTAGGTTCCGGTGTTTGAGGTGATCTTCCTTTGATATTCTCTTAGATCGACTATTCTCCTACCTTGTGGTGAGTCCTCTGGGATCCTAGGATGAGTGATATTTTATTGTTCATTTTCTTTTATTGTATTAGACTTTCGACTTTCTATTTTAACGGAAGTGACCTTATTTGATACTTCAATTGTAATAGATGATTAAATGAGACAATGTCTAGACTTCCGCTTTTCTTTTATGAAAACTTCTTAGACTTGAAATATGTTTTACTCTTTATTGTTCTTTACTTATGTGATGATATGGTAAGTGGCATACATACTTCCTTTAGGGGTATTGTGTGCCTTGTTACGTCGAGGGGGCACCCTTGGCTCGTGACCCATTTTGATGTCATCTTTGTGTGATGTTTTGGTTGCTCTCCTATAATCCCCCTATGTGATTGTAGAACCCGTATAGTCAATTGTTAGTTCCCCAATGAGCCTATCCTAGAGTGAAAAGGTGGAAATCTATGGCATAAGTTTGGGTTATGCCTCATCTTGAAGTTGACTTTGAGGGTTGCATGTACCACCTAGTTAAGTTGAGGGTGAAAAATGATGGTGTACCGAAAACAGATTTTACAACCCGGCATGGTCATTATGAATTTTAGTAAGGTTGTTCGGTTAGTAGACTCTACCAAGGGTAGTGTTACGGTTAAGATGGTTCCAGATAATCTTTTGTTTTAGATATGATAGTTAAGAATGGTATTGACCCGACCTTAGTGGAATTGAAAGAGACGGTGCTTAGAAAGTCCATTGAGGCTTCCTCCCAAGGGGGAGATGGTTTGCTTAGATAGCAAGGTCATGTTGTGATCCCAATGTTTGGGACTTGGGATTTTTTGAAAACACTTCACCCAAGAATGGTCTAGTGAGTGTGGTAAGAGAAGGAATCTTAGTCCCCATTTTTGTAGGCCCATGAGAAATCTTGGGACATGTAGTTAGGGTGCTTATAAGTTAGCTTTGCATAGTTAGTCGGCATTGGTGCATCCGGTTTTCCATGTCTTTAGGTAGAAAAGGTGTGTTCGAGATCCAACACCCCTAGTTCCCTAAGAAGGATTAGGAGTAGATAAAATTTCTTCCTATGAAGGAAAGTTCCATATGGTTAGCTCCTTGTTTATAGTCATGTGTGCTTTATGTGTTTACATGATTTCTCTATATGCATGATCATCAAAATGCTTAAGTCTAGGAAGAAATAACTTATGTGAATTGTTTTCCTCATGTTGTAGTGCATTGAGTAGAGTTGCCTATAAACTTAATGAGATGAGTTGATG
>JAJONZ010009781.1:0-76038 GCA_029582445.1 Solanum paucissectum
AGTCCCTTCCGTCAGCCAGGACTTAGAAAATATTTCAGCTTCAAAATTCAGCTTCTCTGAAGCAAACGACGGAACTGCAGTACGGACCGTAGATCGATATACGGTCCGTCAATCCCCCTCCGTAACTCCACACTTGGAATCTTCAAAAATCAGGTACTGGAACCCTCGCAGTATCAATCTACGGATCAACAATACGGTTCGTAGATCCATCTACGGACCGTCAATGGCCACCGTGGTTCCACACTTGGTCAGATTTCCCTTCCATGCCTTAACTGTTGATCTACGACCACCATCTACGGAGCGTCAATAGACCTACGGTTCGTAGATCACCTCCGTAGATGCCCTTTTCTGCATTTCTTTCAGTTGTCTCTTTAATTCCGCGCCTGAACATCTTTCGTCCAAAATATGATAAAAACACATAAAAACCAATACGAAAAGGCCCTAGACACACACAACTTGTAAGTGAAATGTATTAGAAATACCGTAAACTCACGGTATATCACTAGTGACTCATCCTCTTCAAGGTCATAAATTGGAGCCTGATGCTTCTGGTGCGCACCCACACTCTCAAAAGTAGTGAGGTGAGTGGCGTAGATACCGTCACTGTCGGAGCTTGCCTCCGGTGACGCAGGTGCCTTCCCTTTTCCTTTTCCCTTCTCACTTGTTGTGGGAAGTTTAGTAGCATTCGCCTTGGATGCAACTGCATCCTCGTTTATCTTTACACCCTTGGCCCTCTTACGTGGCGGCATTTCTTTACCAGCTACCTTAGGTCTAGCCATCTGCAAGCACATTGTAGAAAGCTAGATATAGATCAAGTAGATGTGCAAAAAATTTAATGCAGACAAACTCGCTGAACCTGTCGGTGAGTCGCCAAATCACTTTAGTGAGCCAGATCGGGCTCGCCGAAAGGATTGGCTCAAAAATTCCCTAAAAAATTGGCATGTCGGCAATGGGAAGGACCATTCAGTGAATTGCTGACAGCATTCGGCGAGCAAGGACTGGCCCACCAAAAGTTACAGTGCTTTTAGGATTAGAGGCGCAGACAAAGGGCGATCAAGAAGGACTTTCGGCAAGTCGTCGAGTGCACTCGGCGAACTCAGGCTTCTTGCCGAAACTTACAGAACCTATATCAAGATTACCTACGAAATAAAAGGCGATAAGGGGTGATACGAGGAACTGCCAAGTGGTTCGGCAAGCTCGACTCGGCTCGCCAAACAACCTAATGTGCCTACTTTCAACACAACTTCCCAAATTCAACCCCGCAACCACCGAAAACAAAATAAAACTAAGAACCCATAGAATTAAATTAAGACCCATTACACCCATGCCCCC
Organism: Solanum paucissectum; assembly: GCA_029582445.1. Taxonomy (NCBI): domain Eukaryota; kingdom Viridiplantae; phylum Streptophyta; class Magnoliopsida; order Solanales; family Solanaceae; genus Solanum; species Solanum paucissectum. The sequence continues at coordinate 1,333 of JAJONZ010009781.1, forward strand.
GGGATCCTTAAACATATCCCGGTTTGGCCAAACTTGGCCATTTGATGACTTTTGCCTTTAGGAATGACATCAATCGGTCCATCATTGGGTAAATTACGTCATTTGGCAAAAATGCGGGTTACTTAGACTTCACCAGACTAGACCCAACAACATGCAAGCACAACCCCAATATTTTAATCAATTTAAGGCACAAAATTTTGGGAAATCAACGATTTAGGCATTATAGACAAGATATGCAAATTATAATAGGCACACTAGCATACAATTACTATCAGCGAGGCCCAGCACACATCACTAAGAGAAAATCAATTTCAAATGAGTAAAAATTGGTAAAATGAATTCAGGGTTTGAAAAACCAATCTTAGATGCCGAATAAATACTTTGAAACTCTCACGACCCGAGAGCACCCCATAGTCGTAACACGGCGTAGTTGACCCCGAAGGGGTCGCATACAAGCCCTTAGCATTATTATATCATAAGATCGTAGAAAAGTATGGAGAATTTAAAACTTTCTTTAAACATAAACTCGGAAAGCATTTCGTAAAAGTGGAAGTCTTTCTAACATCATTGTCTCAAACCATCTAATAAACCTTGAATAAAATTCATTGGGACGCAGCCCATGCAATGTCTAAAAACATAGCAAATGACATAAAGGAACCTAAAGGGTTCGTCCTCAAAGCTATGACGACTCACCAATTCTTCACTTCTTCTAGAATCCTTGAAACTCTAGCCTCCAATGCAAATTCAAACCTCCAACCCTACATTTGGTTAGAATGCAGGCAATATGCGTTAGTAGAAAATGTACCAAGTATGAAAGCTAACATATACCAACATAAGCTATCTCAAAATGGTTATTCAACATAAGACATAATCATAAGAGACAATAACATAATCATAACATAATTCCAACATAAACATCATATCATGTCAAGTCAACATAAGACATACATAAGTTCATTCTTCAACCATTAGTCTTTCATAATAAAGCGAACTACTTCACAAGCCACCTCCAAGTATACCTGTGCAAGGCCAATGTAGCATCCCATAATACTACCTAAGATAAGTACCTCTCTTAGGTCCTTCTTGGTCATAGTCCACCTTCATAGTCAAGGCCTAGGTTCACATGTCATAAGAGTACTATACCCCTAAGTCACCTCAAGGAACACTTGTGCAATGCATGTGGGGCATCCCATAATACCGCGCACACTAAGCATATCTTTAAAGTCACCATATTCATATTTACCATTTCTAGGTGTCACTATAGACTTACTTCATATTGAGAAGGAACTATCAACTTAAGTCAATCATATCATGGAAGGCAACTATATCAACTATCCAAGCTACACATACATTACATAAGAGGACACTTCAAAAGTAGCTTCAAGTCATACTTGTGCCATGCGTGAATGGCATCCCATACTACCATCCATACTAAGTACTTCTTTAGGCTAACTTACTCAATGCTAACTATCTTTCATTCTAATCTATTAAGAGTAGCATACTACCATGCTAGACCTAACTACCATGGAAAAACATCATATCATACAATCCAAGCTATCTAAGGAAGGATACAAGTATACCAACCTAGCCACCATGCAACCATTCAATAAGATGCAAGCTATCCATAAGGGAGTATGAATCCTAAACCCTAAGCTATCCTTAGGAGAGTATAATATCTCAATCCTAAGCTATAATGAAATGGTCTTGGCATAACCAAGTCAAGCTACCATGAAGGCATTCTAGTCATGCTATTTCAAGCTAACCTTAGGAGAGATTAATTCCTCAATCCCAAGCTACCGTGCCTATACTAATGTAAGCTACCATGAAAAGCATCCTACCAATGCTAGTTCAAGCTAATCTTAGGAGAGATTAATTCCTCAATCCCAAGCTACCATGCCTATACTAATGCAAGCTACCATGAAAAGCATCCTACCAATGCTAGTTAAGGCTAATCTTAGGAGATATTAATTCCTCAATCCCAAGCTACCATGAGATCTACCATCCCAAGCTACATAATTCAACTATCCATGAAGGAATCATATGATTCAACCTCAAGCTATTCTAGTTTAACAAGCATGATTTATTTTAGGTGATTAACCTTTCACATTCTACATACATGCAAGCTAACTCTTCATAATAGACTTATTCTATAATCCCTAGTGATCAACATTATGACTTCAAGCCCTACATTCAAACTTTACTTCACAATCATCATACTAGTCTAGCTTTCAAGGAACATTAGCCCTAAGTCCTACTCATAAGCCAATTATAAGCATAGTTCATCAAAAGTCCCAATTCTTAATCATTTCAATTCATATTCTTACATACATGCATAAGTCTAGTCAATTCATTATCTCATATTCATATCATTGGGTATACTCCATGCATATCAACAACCCAAGAGAACCTAACAAAAATCATCAATTCCTCATCAAAAGATCTAAACCCACATACTTTGGAAATTTAGGGTAAATCAAGGAATTCACATAAATTCTTCATAATATCATGAATCAACATCAATTTAATCATATGTGAGTAGTATCCAACCGTTTGGAATCATACCCACCTAAAACCCATGCATTGGAAGTAACCCTACCTCCATTGGGGTTCTTCTTCACAAATTAAGGGAAATTCTAGGGGACTCTATGGGTGGAAGAACCCATAGATTAAGAGCTAAACATACCTTAAACAAATCCCTAGCACGATCCTTAAGCAATGGAACCTTGGATCTTGACCTTAGCTTCAACCCTAGCTTCCTCTTCAATGGAGGTTCTTCTTTGAGAGAGAAATATTTGAGAGAGGACTGATTTGGGGTTTTGAATAGAGTATAATATAAAGTGACTTACAACTAAGAATTATATACTTAAAATAGTCTAAATAGGTTAATAAAATACATACAAAACGACCCCCAGTTAAACCTAGTCGAATAGAATTTTACTTAATTGTCCTCAACTTGGCAGCCTTGTCCCAGGCACCACGGCCACTTGGACGGTCCTTGAAGGGCACCACGGTCCGTGGTGGTGCCCGTGGTCCATGGACCAGTAGCTCCCCCAACCCTTTTTGTCCCTCAACCACCCTAATAAGCCAAGGTACCTTCATGGGCACTTTGACGGGCCGTAGTCAAGCCAACGGCTCGTGAAGTGCCTCGTGGACTTGGGACAGTGTCTAAGGAGTCTTCAAGGACCCCTTCACGGACCGTGGTCCACACCACTGGTCGTGAACTCTTAGGCAGTGGCTGCCAAGGTTGGGCAGCCTTGGCCCTTTGGCTTAGGCTTGCCCTTTTGCCTTGGTGGCTGCCCTTCCCATGCACCACCAAACACGTATAGGTCATCTAGGCTACTAGGTATAATGCACACCTTGATTCCCTACCATTAAAACCCTCATTCACAACACATAAAGTCTCATCTACGACACTATTTCACATACGACACACCGTAGAACCTTAGCTTGTGACTCTAATTTTGTCTACTAGTTTCTGGGGTGTTACAATATCTCCCCCTTGGGAACATTCATCCTCGAATGACTTTCTAAAAACTTTTTAAAACGAAGAGACTCTAGACTAGCAGCCCATCATACATGCACTACATCTACATGCACCCTAACAACCAAGGAAACTTCAATTCCAAGCTAAACATACCTAATGCAACCCCAAAATGCATGAGAGAGACATCTTACTTATTTCCAAGGAGGAACAAACATCTCCTAGCTACAACATGCTCATCATAAATTCGTGGAGCCTAAAAATGCACATAGACTGAAGGATGCTACAACAATGAGGCAACACAATGCAATTAGATCAATTCTAACAAGACCTTCACAACTTCATAAGCATACATAAATAGATCATAGCAACACATAATCATGTAAAGACTTTATGAAATAGCCACACTATCTCCCCTTGGGAGTAAGCCCACACATGATTTTCTAAACATCAATCATAACAAGGACAACATTAAGTCCATCATAGCAAGTCATAAAAACAAGAAATCTGGAAATTTTCTAAAACATGAAAGAAGCACATACCGGAAAGGGACATGAGGAGATCACTCTTGATCATCCTTGGATTGGAGAGCATAGAACCTATTCCTCTTTGGATGATCATCATCCCCACCACTAGGAACAACTTGCTTACCCTCTCTTATGGTAGCCTTTGCCTTTGGGCAATCCTTCTTCATGTGGCCACTCTCACCACATCCATAACAACCATTTCTACCGGCCAAACACCTACCCTCATGCCTCTTACCACACCTAGAACAAGTAGGCCAAAGGGACTCACTACCTTTTCCTTGTGGCCTAGGGTTAGACACCCTCTCATCCTTATACTTAGGAGCATTAGAATAACCTTGTCCGGAAAACTTTTGTCGATTCCTAAAACGACCATGCCCATCAGACCCATCATTATCCACCGTAGCCCTCTTTTTCTCCCTAGCCCTCTCCTTCTTGAGTTTTGACTCTACTATTTATTGGGCAAACACCATGAGGCGTGAGATATCCATATCATCAACAAGCATTGCCATACGACATTCTTCTTCTACTAGTTCGGACACCCCCGTCAAGAACCTATTCATCAAATCCCTAGGACTTTCTACCAAAGATGGAGCATACTTAGACAAAAGAGTGAACTTCAAGGCATACTCATTGACACTCATATTGCCTTGCTTAAGATTTATGAATTCCTCCAACTTAGCCTCCCTCAACTCCCGAGGAAAGAACCTATCTAGAAATGCCAACTTAAAAGTTTCCCACTCTATAGGGCCCGCCTCTACTGGCCTAGAATCTTTCCATTGCTCATACCAAATTTGGGCAACATCTTTCAATTGGTAAGCGGCTAGTTCCGCTTTTTCTCTAGAAGTTACCCCCATGATAGCAAGTGTCTTATACACCTCATCTATGAACCCATTTGGATCCGCCTCCACCTTGGAGCCACTAAACTCTGGAGGGTTCTTCCTCAAGAACTCCCTAATCATATAAGCACCCAGTCCCCCTATAGGGTTTGCCGGAGCCACCACATCTCTATTGGCTTATGCCGTTAAGGCTTGAGCCAATAATTGCATAGAAGTCCTAAACTCTGCTAGAGTGACATTCCCGATTGGAGCGTCAATAGGAACTTGAGGAGGAGCTTGATTTGGAACTTCGGAGGGATATTTTGGTCCCCATTGTCTTCTCCTTCCCTCCTAGCATTCGCCCTAGTATTAGCCATACCCTAAAACAACCAAAGGCACAGATTAGAAAAAGGGGCCTACTAAAGCCAAACTCTATGGAACGACTAAGAGAATAAAGAAGTGAGACTTTTCCTAAGCATCCCGTAGCCTTCTAATCATAGATGTGTCGCGACTCACACCGATGAATAAGACTCTACTAGACGTACTTTGAGACATCCTAAAACTTATCCCAAAACCTTTTGCTCTGATACCAAGTTTGTCACGACCCGAGAGCACCCCCTAGTCGTAACACGGTGAACTTGACCCCGAAGGGGTCACATACAAGCCCTTAGAATTATCATATCATAAGATCGTAGAAAAGTATGGAGAATTTAAAACTTTCTTTAAACATAAACTCGAAAAGCATTTCGTAAAAGAGGAAGTCTTTCTAACATCATTGTCTCAAACCATCTAATAAACCTTGAATAAAATTCATTAGGACGCAGCCCACGCAATGTCTAAAAACATAGCAAATGACATAAAGGAACATAAAGGGTTCGTCCTCGAAGCTATGAGGACTCACCAATTCTTCACTTCTTTTAGAATCCTTGAAACTCTAGCCTCCAATGCAAACTCAAACCTCCAACCCTATATTTGGTTAGAATGCAGGCAATATGCGTTAGTACAAAACGTACCAAATATGAAAGCTAACATACCAACATAAGCTATCTCAAAATGGTTAGTCAACATAAGACATAATCATAAGAGACAATAACATAATCATAACATAATTCCAACATAAACATCATATCATGTCAAGTCAACATAAGACATAATCATAAGAGACAATAACATAATCATAACATAATTCCAACATAAACATCATATCATGTCAAGTCAACATAAGACATACATAAGTTCATTCTTCAACCATTAGTCTTTCATAATAAAGCGAACTACTTCACAAGCCACCTCCAAGTATACCTGTGCAAGGCCAATGTAGCATCCCATAATACTACCTAAGCTAAGTACCTCTCTTAGGTCATTCTTGGTCATAGTCCACCTTCATAGTCAAGGCCTAGGTTCACATGTCATAAGAGTACTATACTACTAAGTCACCTCAAGGCACACTTGTGCAATGCATGTGGGGCATCCCATAATACCAAACACACTAAGCATATCCTTAAAGTCACCATATTGATATTAACCATTTCTAGGTGTCACTATAAACTTTCTTCATATTGAGAAGGAACTATCAACTTAAGTCAATCATATCATGGAAGGCAACTATATCAACTATCCAAGCTAGACATACATCACATAAGAGGACACTTCATAAGTAGCTTCAAGTCATATTTGTGCCATGCATGAATGGCATCCCATACTACCATCCATACTAAGTACTTCTTTAGGCTAACTTACTCAATGCTAACTATATTTCATTCTAATCTATTAAGAGTAGCATACTACCATGCTAGACCTAACTACCATGGGAAAACATCATATCATACAATCCAAGCTATCTAAGGAAGAATACAAGTATACCAACCTAGACACCATGCAACCATTCAATAAGATGCAAGCTATCCATAGGGGAGTATGAATCCTCAACCCTAAGCTATCCTTAGGAGAGTATAATATCTCAATCATAAGCTATCATGAAATAGTCTTGGCCTAACCAAGTCAAGCTACCATGAAGGCATTCTAGTCATGCTATTTCAAGCTAACCTTAGGAGAGATTAATTCCTCAATCCCAAGCTATCGTGCCTATACTAATGTAAGCTACCATGAAAAGCATCCTACCAATGCTAGTTCAAGCTAATCTTAGGAGAGATTAATTCCTCAATCCCAAGCTACCATGCCTATACTAATGCAAGCTACCATGAAAAGCATCCTACCAATGCTAGTTCAAGCTAATCTTAGGAGAGATTAATTCATCAATTCCAAGTTACCATGAGATCTACCATCCCAAGATACATAATTCAACTATCCATGAAGGAATCATAAGACTCAACCTCAAGCTATTCTAGTTTAACAAGCATGATTTATTTTAGGTGATTAACCTTTCACATTCTACATACATGCAAGTTAACTCTTCATATTAGACTTATTCTATAAGCCCTAGTGATCAACATTATGACTTCAAGCCCTACATTCAAACTTTACTTCACAATCATCATACTAGTCTAGCTTTCAAGACACATTAGCCCTAAGCCCTACTCATAAGCCAATTCTAAGCATAGTTCATCAAAAGTCCCAATTCTTAATCATTTCAATTCATATTCTAACATACATTCATAAGTCTAGTCAATTCATTAACTCATATTCATATACTTGGGTATACTCCATGCATATCAACAACCCAAGAAAACCTAACAAAAATCATCGATTCCTCATCAAAAGATCTAAACCCACATACTTTTGAAATTTAGGGTAAAACAAGGAATTCACATAAATTCTCCATAATATCATGAATCAACATCAATTTAATCATATATGAGTAGTATCCAACCATTTGGATTCATACCCACCTAAAACTCATGCATTGGAAGTAACCCTACCTTCATTGGGGTTCTTCTTCACAAATTAAGAGAAATTCTAGGGGACTCTATGGGTGGAAGAACCCATAGATGAAGATATAAACATACCTTAAACAAATCCCTAGCACGATCCTTAAGCAATGGAACCTTGGATCTTGACCTTAGCTTCAACCCTAGCTTCCTATTCAATGGAGGTTCTTCTTTGAGAGAGAAATATTTGAGAGAGGACTGATTTGGGGTTTTGAATAGAGTATAATATAAAGTGACTTACAACTAAGAATTATATACTTAAAATAGTCTAAATAGGTTAATAAAATACATACAAAACGACCCCCAGTTAAACCTAGTCGAATAGAATTTTACTTAATTGTCCTCAACTTGGCAGCCTTGTCCCAGGCACCACGACCACTTGGACGGTCCTTGAAGGGCACCACAGTCCGTGGTGGTGCCCGTGGTCCATGTACCAGTAGCTCCCCCAGCCCATTTTGGCCCTCAACCACCCTAATATGCTAAGGCACCTTCACGGGAACTCTGACGGGCCGTAGTCAAGCCAACGGCTCGTGAAGTGCCTGGTGGACTTGGGGCAGTGTCTAGGCCTCTTGTCCTGGCCTCCCAAGTGTCTAAGGAGTCTTCCAGGACCCCTTCACTGACCGTGGTCCACACCACTGGTCGTAAACTCTTAGGCAGTGGCTGCCAAGGTTGGGCAGCCTTGGCCCTTTGGCTTAGGCTTGCCCTTTTGCCTTGGTGGCTGCCCTTCCCATGCACCACCAAACACCTATAGGTCATCTAGGCTACTAGGTATAATGCACACCTTGATGCCCTACCATTAAAATCCTCATTCACAATACATAAATTCTCATCTACGACACTATTTCACATACGACACACCGTAGAACCTTAGCTTGTGACTCTAGTTTTGTCTACTAGTTTCCGGGGTGTTATAGAAACACTAGGCGGCAAAGAAATCCAACTCAGAACACAAACTTGATTACTAAAATGCGGTAGAAACACAAAAATATAGAATACTATAATGCGGGTCTGATTTTAGAAAGTTTAAAAGTGAGGGAAACTGAAATAGTTTGAAAGTTTCAACCTTTGGCCTTTCAAAACTGCCCAGTTCTCGCCCATTATGCGACATAAGGTTTGCTCGGCAACCCACTCGATGACACGCCGAGTGGGTACTTACCTAGCCGAGTTTTACAGGACCTCTAGTTAATGTGGGGATCCAAACGGCGGACCAAGTCGTGATCGCCGACCTGGTTGGCTATTCACCAATTTGCTTCTGGGCTCGCCTAGTTTTACAGTTTCCAATTTCAAGATGTCTGAGTGTAACGGCGATCTAAGTCGGGCTCGCTGACCTCTCTGGTGAGTCACTGACTGGACTTCTAGCTCGCCAACCTACACTTTTCAAACACATTCCACACTTTGACCTGCACCATCAACACAATATTATTTTAAACTTAAAAAGAAAGCTAATAAAAACTTGGGTTGCCTTCCAAGCAGCGCCTTAGTTAACGTGTGGCACGACGCAAGTCCACACTCAAACCTCATTTTTTGGGTTGGCCATAGTGTCACTAGGAAACCTCCCTTGCTATCTCAGGTTTAAATGAGACGAGATATGACCCATTTGGGTCTCCAAATTGTTGATAGAGACGGAATGGGATGTAACCGTCTGGCTAAGGGTCGACACATCTTCATTCATCTCTTTTAAAATCTTGTTCGACCCCTCAACCTTGTTGAGGATACGAGAAAGCATATGCTCTGACTGACCACCTTTCGAATCCTTTGGCTTTTGATGCTCGTGGAGAGGCACATACCTATCCTTCTCCCCATCCTTCCAATTGGGATTTTGATCCCTTCATTCTCTATCACGATCTCTCAAACCTTCATCCCTGCTCCAACCTTGGTTACAACCCTGCCTCGGGTAGTTTGAATGATAACCACCACCTTGGTTGGCTAGGAAATTCACCAGTTCGTTATACAAAGCCTCAAACATGGCCTCATCAGGATTAACACAACCAACTCTTACGGCATTGACACTGTTAGCGCCAGCTGCCATGACATTTTTAGACAAAATGTCAAGTTTGGTCATGATTTTGGCCATATTTTGATCCCTCTCTTGGTCCTTTTCCATTTGCTCCTTGGTCAATTTGAAAGTGAGGGGAGAGACTTGGTCTTCACAGGTGTACCATGCCTAATTGATTATGGTCATGCCTTCTACGAGTTGAGTTGCTATCACATAAGGTTGTTGCATCAAACCTCCAGGAGAAAGTTGGTCAGCAACACCCTTATTTACCGAATCAAGGCTTCGTAAAAATAATGCAGCAACACGTTATCGCAGAATCTATGAGTTGGGCATTGAAGCACCTACTTCTTGAATCGTAGGCAAGTTTCATGAATTGGCTCGCCCTCTAGACTCTTAAAGCTCTGAATGTTGTCACGAAGAGTCATCATATTCGAAGGAGGGAAAAATCACACTTGAAATGTAGTGACCAACTCCTCCCACGAAGTGATAGATTCTCATGGCAATTTAGCCAGACACTTACAAGCTTCTCCCATTAAAGAAAATGGAAAAAACCTCAATCAAACCGACTCTTGGGATATGTTCTTGAAGGAGAACGACCAGTAAACATCCACAAAGTTTCTAATATGCTCATGGGGATCCTCATGAGCCAAACCACCGAACAACCCCTTCAATTGCAAGAGTTGAAGCATGGTGCTAGTAATATGAAACATAGTGTTCCCTTCAATCAGTGGCAAGCGAATGGCACCAATTCCACCCATAAGATGAGGGTCATTAGCATTAGGCTCATTGACATCGTTGAGGTTGCCGATGTCATCTTGGTGGCCTACTTGGCTACCATTGCTTCCGTTCAAAGTCATACTTCCTGTTTCAAAAGACAAACAAACAAACCAAAACTAAAATTAAGTAAGTTCGACTATAACTAACCAGAGCAACATTCAACTTAACTAAAGAATCTTAACCAACACCACTCCCCGGCAGTGGCGCCATTTTGATTAATAACGTTTCAAAGACACTTCATCCTATTCTAAGCGTCAACGATCGTTAATCATCATAATAACCAAACAAAATGAGTTGGGGTAGAATCCCACAAGGAGTGGTACGTGTTCAAGAATAAATCGTAAAGTACGAATATGTTCAAGTCAATCATAGGAATAGACATTATCGAAGGAAAACATCATTCAAATTAAGGGGTGAAACAAGTGTCAAATAACAAAGGGTTTTGGTTAGAACTATCAACTTCAACAACAACAAATAACACGAATTTAACAATAGTGAGATGGGTTCTTGGGATGTGATTCGATTATAGGCTAATATAGACAAATGGGTAACTGCAACTATTAGTAAATAGTTGTATATCAGTGAATAGGCTAGAGTTTAGGGGGGATAAACCTTTCTCGAACAATTTACCCCGAACCAAGTCGGTTTCTCTCGAACACCAACAAGCAAGTAAATAAGAACAGCCTACGCCTTAGTCCATTCACTCTCTCGAGCTGAATGTGTAGAAGAGGGTTTACGGTTCACTCTCTTAAGCTGAACCCATGACAACCCAATATCCACAGACAATCAATTCAGTAATCTTAGTTTTAAAACCTCTCTCTCGAGCAAGCCAAAAATACAAAGGTAGAACTGCATTTTCAACTATAATTCTTTAAATTTAACAACAATTACTGATTGAAATAACTTTTCAACAAAATTTACACTAACAATTAGCAATACCCACAAGCTAAATCAACCCATAATCATATAATCACACCCAAAAAATTGGGGTTTTAGCTAGACATCATAAAGACATAGAAATCGTTACCAAATTGTGTTTCCATCAACTTGGTAAGATTAATTTCATCTTTACAAAGGTCCAAATTGAAGAATCTCAAAGACCAACTGTCACGACCTGAGAGCACCCGCTAGTCAAAACATGGCGTAGCTGACCCCGAATGGCTCACATACAAGCCCTTAGAACATTCTTAACATAAGATAATAGAAAATATAGCAAAAATTGAAAACTTTTACAATAGAAGTCTTATTTCATAAAAGCAAGCGGAAATCTTACTAAAACCTTTGTCCCAAATCAACTATTTAAAATCATGAATAAAAGTCTTTGGGACGCAGCCCATACAAAGTTTAAAAACATAAAGAAATGACATAAGGAAATAAAGGGTTCGTCCTCGAAGCTATGAGGACTCTCCAATTCTTCAATTCTTCTAAATCCTTGAAACTCTAGCCTCCAAAGAAACTCAAACCCCCAACCCTACATTAGGTTAGAATGTAGGCAATATGCGCTAGTACAAAACTTACTAAGTATGAAAGCTAACACAACATCGTAAGAGCATCTCAAATGGTTAGTCAACATAAGACATAAGCATAAGAGACAATAACATAATCACAATATAATCATCATAGTCATAGCATGGTCTTTAATATAAGCATCATTTAAACACAAGTCCCATAAGATACATTTAATGATCATAGGAGATACATCATGTTCATGGTCTAGTCTTTACTTAGACTTCCATGGTTACATACTTCAACCTTATGTCCTTCGTGTTACAAGAGAACTACTTCAGAAGGCATCTCCAAGTATACTTTTGGAATGCCCGGATAGCATCCCGTACTACCAACCAAGCTAAGTACCTCTCTTTGATCATTCTTCAGCATAGTCCACCTTCACATTCAAGACTTAGGTCTTCATATCACTTTAACTTTAATCTATATTCATGGTCAACTCTCTAAGCTTTTCTATGCCATAAGGGTACCATACTTCTAAGTAACCTCAAGACACACTTGTGGAATGCATGAAAGGCATCCCATACTACCCTTCACACTAAGCATAGCCTTAAAGTCATCCTAGTCATATTTACTCTACTTTGTCCTCATTGTTAGTTTAACTTTCTTAACTAAGGGAATCTCTCACCTTTAATCAATTATAACTAGAAAAGGCAACTCCAGCACTATCCTATCTCAAGACTTCTCTTTAATGACCTTAAGTCGTACTGGTGCAATGCATGCATAGCACACCATAATACTATACATACTAAGCACTACCTTTAGGTCCTCATGCTAACTCTTTTTGGTTTGGAACCTAGTTCCTCTGTTTAACTTTAGAACACTATGAGGTACTCTCTTAGCACATCTTAGTTCATTATTAGGTTGAACCCTATGAGATACTACTTTAAGCATGTCTAAGTCCACTATTACTCTTTCACACTATGAGGTACTTCATTAAGTAAGTCTTAGTTCAATTATGCTTTAGAACACTATGAGATACTTCTCAAGCATGTCTTAGTTCATAGGATACGGAGATTGCTACTAAGAACCTTAACTCAACTATGTGAAGGTTCCCATCTAATGAAACCTAACTTTGGGAAAACCCACACTCTACTACGTAAGAGTTCCCCCTTTTTCTTGGATAGTCCTTACATCAACTAGGTGTGGCTCTCATTTCTTCTTGGAGTCTGGACCCACTCTTGTATGACACTCCATCTCATTGTCAATATCCACTTGGAGCCAAGCATACACCCCAAGGTTTACTTTATAAGCCTTTCTTAACACTCACACCTTATGGAAGGATGTCCTTGACAACCAATCCATGCTCAACTGATTCTATCAATTTCATCTTTCAATCATTCATAAGATAGACTAGGTGAGTATAGTACTTTCACCTCAATTCAACCTATTAGACTTCTAATTCTGTTTTATACTTTACTCTCAAAGCCTTAACAACACTAGGTAATCACATTAGCTTCACCCGAAAACCCTAGCTATTAGGATAAGAACCACACTCTCAAGGTTTCTTTATTAAGCTCTTATATATACCTAGATTCCAAGGTAATTTGATCACATTCTTCAATACTAGGTGATTCTAGCCTTAATTGATCATAAAGGTTCACTTCTAACTTTACAAGTCAAGATCAACCATATACAATAGAGTCTATTTCAATTCATGATTATATGATCCTAAAATTGATCAATTACAACACACAAAATTGAATTAGGAAGATCACTTATGAACCTTCAACTTTGCCTCTAATGGCATAAACCCCCAAAGATCACATTCATCAACTTAGATTAGGGTTCATCATAGAATTCACATGAATTCATCATAATATCATCAAACAAATACAATTCAGTTATATATGGATGCTACCCACTAGATTGGAATCACACCCAAGCCCTACCCATAATGCAATCACAACCCTAGCTAGAATTGGGTTTTTGAGTTTACAATTGGGGGGAATTTGTGAGGGCTCCATGGGTGGAAGAACCCATGGATGAATAGGCTTAACATACCTTCAATAAAATCCCCAAACAAAGCTTTAAATCAATGAAGAATCGACCTAGATGCTTCCCCTCTTCTTTTCTCTTCTTCTTCTTCTTCTTCTTCTTCTTTTTCTATTCTAGAGAGAGGATTTCTTGGGAGTAATTCGGGGTCTTAGATGAATGAGTTAAAGTGATTAGTTTAGGGTCTATTAACTATTTATAAGAGGTAAATTAATTAACTAATCGCCCCTTCTAACCCCTTAACTAATTACTAAACTAACCCCTAAACACTAACTTAAAAACTAAAACTGAAAAACTGGCAGCACCTACGACTTGACCATCTACGGACCGTAGATTGATCTAAAGTCCGTGGTTTGGTGCCGTGGTTTGGGTCAGAGACTCATATTTTTCAGGCCTTATCCACGTTCATGACCTACGGGGCATAGGTTGATCTAGGCGTGGATTGCAACCGTAGGTCACACTTTTTGAAAGTTTTGGGGGACTATTTTGTGGGCCTCCTCAAGGACCCCTTGGGTGGTCCTTGGGGAGTCGTACCAGGACTTTTAACCCCTAAACATGTCATTCTAAGTACGGGAACCATTTATCTTGATTTTAACCCTCATACAACACACCAAAACTCTACTACGAGACCCTACAACACACTAGTTCAACTCACTAGTTTAGCCAAGAATTCACTAGATCAACTAACTGCTTTACAGGGTGTTACATTATCCTCCAGTTTGGAATATTCGTCCTCGGATGACACTTTAAACACTTCATAAAGTCTAAAATCTAACTTAGCAGCCCATTATGCATGAATTAAATCTAATGCACACTATGAAGGAAGAATACTTAAATTCCTAGCTAAACACATTCATTGTGACACAAGGGAGTAGAAACTACTTCTACCAACCCAAAATGCACTAAACTCCATATCTATTCATTCTCAATGAGGAACTAACATATCCTAGCTAAAACATGCTCAACACATACACATGGAGCCTAAATGCAAAATTCATCTCATAAAGCATTTATCTATTGAGGAAATCTATCAACTCAAAACTAGGGCATGCTCATAGTCCCACTCATGAAGCCTATATGCAACTCTACTCACATGCACCACAACATGAGGAAACAATGAATAAAAGTCATTTCTAACAAGACCTAAGCAATTTCATGAACATGCATATAAGGAAATCATGGCAACACATAAGGCACACAATGACCCCATTAGATAGGAACACTATCCCCCACTTGGGAGTAAGCCTACACAAACTTTTCTAAACATCATGCATACTAAAAATAACTTCAAAATCCAAATAACAAGTCATAAAAGACAAGAAATCTGGAAATTTTCTAAAAGATGAAAGAAACACATATCGGAAAGGGACATGAGGAGATCACTCTTGATCTTCTCTAGATTGGAGAGCATAAAACCTATTCTTCTTTTGAGTACCCTCTTCCGGGTCACTAGAGGTAACTTTCTTATCCTCCCTTCCCTTAGCCTTAAGAACCGGGCAATCTCTCATTTTATGCACATTCTTCCCACACCCATAGCACCCATTCATGCCGGCTAGGCACTTACCATAATGGCTCCTCCCACACTTGGAGCAAGTAGACTTAGGAAATGGAGACCCACTACCCCTCTCTTTACCAAACCTAGAGGTGTTGGAAGAATCTTGTCCAGAATATCTTGGTTTAGTCCTAAGCCTATTCATCTTCTTGAGCTTTGACTCTTCTATATGTTGGGCAAACACCATCAACCTTGAGATATCCATGTTGTCATGGAGCATTTCCGCACGACACTCTTCTTCTACCAACTCGAACACCCCCATCATGAACCTATTCATCAAATCCCTTGGACTAGCTACCAAGCTTGAAACATATTTAGACAAAAGGGTGAATTTCAAAGAGTACTCCTTAACACTCATACTACCTTGCTTGAGGTTAATGAATTCTCCCATTTTAGCTTCCCTCAACACCCGGGGAAAGAACCTATCTTGAAATGCCAACTTAAAAGTTTCCCACTCTATAGGGCCCGCTCCTATCGGCCTACTATCTTTCCATTGCTCATACCAAATTTGGGCAACATCCTTCAATTGATAGGCGGCTAATTCCTCTTTCTCAATAGAAGACACTCCTATGATTGCTAGCATCTTATAAACCTCTTCTATGAACCCATTTGGATCCTCTTCCACCTTGGAGCCATAGAACTTCGGAGGGTTCATTCTCAAAACTCTCTTACCCTAAAAGCACCCATTCCTCCTATAGGGTTTACCGGAGCCACAACCTCTCTATTGGATTGCACCATCAAGGCTTGAGCCAATAGTTGCATAGAAGCCCTAAACTCTCCAAGAGTGGCGTTCCCAATTGGAGGGTCATTTGGAACTTGAGGAGGAGCTTGATGTGGAATTTGGGGAGGAATCTCTTGATACCCAATGTCGTCTCCTTCTCTCCTAACATTAGCCCTAGTATTTTCCATAACCTAAAATATATCATAGGCAAACATTAGAAGAAAGACCTACTAGAGCTAAACTTTCATGGCACTACTAAGAGAATGAAGAAGTGAGACTTTTCCTAAGCATCCAATAGCCTTCTATTCATAAAATGTGTCACGACTCACACCCATGAATAAGACTCTACTTAGATGTGGTTTGAGACATCCTAAAATTTATCTCAAAACCTTATACTCTGATACCAAGTTTTTCACAACCCAAGAGCACCTCCTAGTCGTACCATGGCGTAGTTTACCCCGAAGGGGTCGCATAAAAGCCCTTAGCACATTCTTAACATAAGATAATAGAATATATTACAGGAAAATTGAAAACTTTTACAATCGAAGTCTTATTTCATAAATCAAGTGGAAATCTTACTAAAACATTTGTCTCAAACCATCTATTTAAAATCATGAATAAAAGTCTTTGGGACGCAGCCCATACAAAGTCTAAAAGCATAAAGAAATGACATAAGGAAATAAAAGGTTCGTCCTCGAAGCTATGAGGACTCACCAATTCTTTAATTCTTCTAAATCCTTGTCCAAAGCAACTCAAGCCTCCAACCCTACATTTGGTTTGAATGTAGGCAATATGCGTTGGCACAAAACGTACTAAGTATGAAAGCTAACACAACATCATAAGAGCATCTCAAATGGTTAGTCAACATAAGACATAAGCATAAGAGACAATAACATAATCACAAAATATTCATCATAGTCATAGCATGGTCTCTAATATAAGCATCATATAAACACAAGTCACATAAGATACATTTAATAAGCATAGCAAATACATCATGTTCATGACCTAGTCTTTACTTAGACTTCCATGGTTACATACTTCGACCTTAAGTCTGTGTTACAAGAGAACTATTTCACAAGCCACCTTCAAGTATACTTGTGCAATGCCCGGATAGGATCCCATACTACCATCCAAGTTAAGTACCTCTCTTTGGTCATTCTTGGGAATAGTCCACCTTCACATTCAAGACTTAGGTCTTCATGTCAGTTTAACCTTAATCTATATTCATGGTCAACTCTCTAATCTTCTCTATGCCATAAGGGTACCATACTTCTAAGTAACCTCAAGACACGCTTGTGCAATACATGAAAGGCATCCCATACTACCCTTCATACTAAGCATAGCCTTAAAATCATCCTAGTCATATTTACCCTACTTTGGCCTCATTGTTAGTTTAACTCTCTTAACTAAGGGAATCTCTCACCTTTAGTCAATTATAACTAGGGAAGGCAACTCTAGCATCATCATATCTCAAGACTTCTCTTTAATGATCCTAAGTCATACTTGTGCAATGCATGCATAGCACACCATAATACTATACATACTAAGCACTACCTTTAGGTCCTCATGCTAACTCTTCTTGGTTTGGAACCTAGTTCCTTTGTTTAACTTTAGAACACTATGAGGTACTCTCTTAGCACATCTTAGTTCATTATTAGGTTGAACCCTATGAGATACTACTTTAAGTATGTCTAAGTCCACTATTACTCTTGAACACTATGAGGTACTTCATTAAGTAAGTCTTAGTTCAATTATGCTTTAGAACACTATGAGATACTTCTCAAGCATGTATTAGTTCATACGATACGGAGATTGATAATAAGAACATTAACTCAACTATGTGAAGTTCCCATCTCATGAGACCTAACTTTGGGAAAACCCACACTCTACTACGTAAGAGTTCTTTTTTTTTCTTGGATAGTCCTCACATCAACTAGGTATGGCTCTCCTTTCTTCTTGGAATCCGGACACTCTCTTGTGTGACACTCCATGTCATTGTCAATATCCACTTGGAGCGAAGCATACACCCTAAGGTTTACTTGCTAAGCCTTGTTTAACACTCACAACTTATGGAAGGATGTCCTTGACAACTAATCCATGTTCAACTGATTGTATC
Organism: Solanum paucissectum; assembly: GCA_029582445.1. Taxonomy (NCBI): domain Eukaryota; kingdom Viridiplantae; phylum Streptophyta; class Magnoliopsida; order Solanales; family Solanaceae; genus Solanum; species Solanum paucissectum. Next base: position 19,710 of record JAJONZ010009781.1, read on the forward strand.
ACTTTCATCTTTCAAGCATTCATAAGATATACTAGGTGAGTATAGTCCTTTCACCTAAATTCAACCTATTAGACTTCTAATTCTATTTTAGACTTTACTCTCAAAGCATTAGCAACACTAGGTAATCACATTAGCTTCACCCTAAAGCCCTAGCTATTAGGATCACCACCACACTCTCAAAGTTTCTTTATTAAACTCTTCTTTATACCTATATTTCAAGGTAATTTGATCACATTCTTCATTACTAGGTGATTCTAGTCATAATTGATCATAAAGGTTCAATTCCAACTTAACAAGTCAAGATCAACCATATACAATAGAGTCTAGTTCAATTCATGATTATATGAACCTAACATTGATCAATTACAACACACAACATTGAATTAGGAACATCACATATGAACCTTCAACTTTGCCTCTAATGGCAGAAACCCACAAAGATCACATTCATCAACTTAGATTAGGGTTCATCATAGAATTCACATGAATTCATCATAATATCATCAAACAAATACAATTTAATCATAATTGGATGTTACCCACTAGATTGGAATCACACCCAAGCCCTACCCACAATTCAATCACAACCGTAGCTAGAATTGGGTTTTCGAGTTCACAATTGGGGGGAATCTATGGGGGCTCCATGGGTGGAAGAACCCATGGATGAATAAGCTTCACACACCTTCAATCAAAGCCCCTAACAAAGCTTGAAATCAATGGAGAATCGACCTAGATGCTGCCCCTCTTCTCTTCTCTTCTCTTCTTCTTCTTCTTCTTCTATTCTAGAGAGAGGATTTCTTGGGAGTAATTCGGGGGTCTTTAGATGAATGAGTTAAAGTGATTAGTTAAGGGTCTATTTACTATTTATAGGAGGTAAATTAACTAACTAATCGCCCGTCCTAACCCCTAAACTATTTACTAAACTAACTCCTAAACACTAACTTAAAAACTAAAACTGAAAAACTGGCAGCACCTATGACTTGACCATCTACGGACCGTAGATTGATCTACTGCCCGTGGTTTGGTCTGGTGGTTTGGGTCAGAAACTCATATTTTGAAGGCCTTATCCACGCTCATGACCTACGGGGCATAGGTTGATCTAAGGGGCGTGGATTGCAACCGTAGGTCACACTTTTTGACAGTTTTGGGGGATTGTTTTGGGATCCTCCTCAAGGACCCCTTGGGTGGTCCTTCAGGAGTCGTACCCGGACTTTTTACCCCTAAGCATGTCATTCTAGGTACGGGAACCATTTATCTTAATTTTAACACTCATACAACACACCAAAACTCTACTACAAGACCCTACAACACACTTGTTCAACTCACTAGTTTAGCCTAGAATTCACTAGATCAACTAACTAATTTACGGGGTGTTATACCCACTTCCAATTTCTCACAAATGGAAAAATTCAATTCTTCAAAGCTAAGGAAAAGTTTGTCTCAATACTTTCCTCAATGTCAGAATAAAATTTTATTGATACAAGATTATCTAGATACTAAACATAATGTTTGAAAAAGTATTTATAGTTGCCAAAAATATGCTGCGAAGGACCATTCGGTGCAGTATGTCGGGCTCGCCGATCAACTTGGCGATCTGCCCTTTGGTCAGTTTCATCGCCTTTTTGCTTTGGCCTTCTGCATCCTCAAGTTCCATAACTTCCGGCGATCCATCACTGCATTGCAGAACCACTCGGTGACAAGTCGACTGCTCCTTTGTCTCACCGACTTGATTTTATCCTTCGGGTCTTGGTACACTAGAACTTTAAGTGAGATAATAGCTATTCCGCAACTCGCCCAATGGGTTCGGCAATCGACAAGCCTTATTTTCTTGTTTCCTTCAGCTGCCTTGTTTCTTTTTGCCAATTATTGTCCATGCATTGTTTCTCAATTCAAATACCTGTAAATCAAATATTTTGCATCAATTAATGGCACAAAATAAACATTTGAGGACACTAAATCTATCCAAATAAAGCCCTAAATGAGTCCAAATCGTGGACTCATAATGGATCCACTAGCTAAATAACCTATAAGGGCACATAGTTAATGGGATAAAGAGATTGTTACTAGAAACACGACCTTTCTACGGGAGAGCTTCCATCTCAACAGATTACTTCTAGAAACCCGGTCTTTCTAAGGGAGAGCTTCCATCTCATACAATATACACTCAGTGCTAAGCATTAAATTCCCATGGAGTAGTTATTTCTTACTTGACTTCATTACTCATGAAAGGGTTCCCTAGGCCTACCGATTCAAGGTAAATCATTAGGATAGCTCTTTAGACCATGTGTGAGAAAACTTTTCACCATCCCTGATGACTTGGTTTTAGATTCAATTAGGTGAGAAAGCTTTCAACCTTAGAATCTTCATTATGTGAGAAAACCTTTCACATCATGCTCAATGTGTTTTATGAGAATGTCCTTTCAACAACAACAACATCATGGATACTTTACTCTTAAAGCATCATTAAGACAATTGCATAGATTTCATAGAAAATGCATAATCTCATATTTTACCTCCTTAAGGTTCAGAACTTACTTTCAATCATCACATCTTGAATTCAAGCATTAGACATCGATTTCATTGTAATTCATGTGATTCTATAGCCTCATGCATTAGTTCATAAAACTCCTCTTTCATAAAAAAAAGACCCACATCATATCATCAACTTTGAGAATATGGGAATTACATGGGTTCTTGGGGAAACATCATAAAAATCATTGGAAATCATCAATTCATGCTTAATATAACTCAATTCAATCACTTAAGTCAAGTTTGTACGAACCCATGACTTTTGAATCAAACCCTAACAATTGGGGATTTTTATCTTTTGAAATTGGAGGTTATGAGAGAACTCCATGGATGAAAGGTATCCACAAATGAAAACTACCATACCTTACTATCAAAGACCAATGAAATTGATGTACAAAATCTTGCTCTTGAATTTTTGGAATTATTTTGGGTTTTGAAAAATGACTCAATTGGGTAAGTTTTAGAGTTTAAATGACTTATATAGGAATTCCTAGGCTTAGGAAAAACGACTTCACTTTAATTTAACTTCAACCGGGAAGTCCCAATTTTACCTCACTTTGCAGCCCACTGCCCAAGGCTCACTCACGAGAGGCACCACGAGTTGTGGTCCTCACCTCTGGATGTGGTCCTGCTCGTGGTCATGGACCAATGGCTAGGCCACCTTGGTTTGGCCTCCTTGGCTTTGCCTCTCAGAGGTGAAGGCATCACCATGAGCCTTCTCACAAGCCTTGGTCTTCACCACTGGTTGTGAAGTGGCTCGTGAAGGTGAGACGACTTTGGGCAGCACTACGGGAGCTACTGCCTAGACACCATGGACCACATCATGGACCATGGTGGTGGTCATGAAGGGTGAGGCAGTGCTTGGGGAAGCTTGGGCAGCCTTGGTCCCTTCCCGTTGGCCCTTGCACATTTCCTTGATTCTTGCCCTTATACACTTAGCCTTAGTTTAGTCTACTAGATTCTGGGGCATTGCAATATCTCCTCCTTGGGGATATTTGTCCTTGAATGACGTTCTAGACACCTTATGGAAGTAAAGACTCAAGACTAGCAGCCCATCAAGCATGCCTAATCATAACAATGCACAAAACAAAGGAGAAAACATCAACTCCAACTCAAACATACTCAATGCATCAAAAGGAAGTAAGAACTACATCTAACAACCCATTATGCATGAATTTTCAACATTTCTAATGTTCTTAGGAGGACTTGCCTTCTCAAAGTTAAAATCATGGTCAACACAATCTCATGGAGCCTTTATGCAATTTACTCTCAAAAATCATAATTAAAGCATGTTCAACAACTCATCTCGTGAAGTCTGTAGGAAACTCTTACTCAATGCACAACAAGATAAGGAAAATCAATCATATAAACTCATTTTATTTCTAAACACAATGTCACGCCCCGAGAGTAACCCCTAGTTGTAACATGGCGTACTTGACCCCGAAGGGATCTAATACAAGCCTCATAGCATTCTTGAACATAAGAACATAGGAAACTAAAGAAGAATTAAAAATATTCTTTACAATCGAACACATTTTCATTAAAAGCAAGCGCAACACTTTCTAGACTTTATATACTATGTCTCAACCATCTAATACTTTGAATACAACATTGGGACTTAGCACATACGAAAGCTTTGACATAAACTAAAGACATAAAAGGAACATAATGGGTTTTGTCCTCTAAACTATGAGGACTCACCAAGTCTTCATCTTCAAGCACCTTAGAAACCTATCCTCCAATCATAGAACATCAATATCTTCAAGCCCTACACTTTAGTAAGAAAAGGGGAAGAATGGGGTTAGCACATTAGATGTACTAAGTATGATGACCATGCAAAAACATGCTTAAAATGGACATTTCATTTGAAATCATGCTATATGTCATTTTTGAACATCATCTTTGAAATAGTTTGAGAATGCAACCAATAAGGCAACCCACATACATTTCATTATAACATGGGAGATATCATTATAAGAACAAACATAGTCTCCAACATCAATATAATACACATCCCAATCTTCACAATACACAGCCTCCAATCATAAAGTAATACAAAGTAAAATACCAAGATCATCTCATCATTAAGTAATCATCACATAAGCAACTCCTAAGAAACACTTGTTCAATTTATGGTAACTAACATGCATTTACAATATACAACAAGCTAATATCACATTCATACTCATTTCATAGTGATGCCACTACCTTATTAAACCCAAAGGAAGACTTGTGCAATGTGTGATTAGCATCCCATAATACCAACCCAACTAAGTACTTCCTTGAAGCTACTTTAGTCATGCATTTCATCTTTAGACCTCATATATAATCAATAGACACATTAAGGAAATAGTCATGTACATTACTTGAATTATAAGGAATGTCATTCATAAAAACTATCCATTCAATACACATGCATGCATTCAAAACTCATTATTAACATAAAGGAACCATCCTATGACATCCTACTAAGTCTACTTCTGCAATGTAAAAGTTAAGTCCCATACCCCCACTCCTACTAAGTAAACCCATTAAGAAGTCATAGTATAGTTCATGTCTAATTCTTTATCTTTATTATATAGGTAAAAGTTGCCATAACCGACATAGACCATGTGAGCTACATGGAATCCGGTGTCGTATAATCCCACACCAAAAGAAGGTGTCCTACTTGCCTAAGGTAGAACTAAATATATAGCTATAAGGTGGATCCACTAGCCAAGTCCTATGTTGGCAGATAGTTATGGGATAGGGAGATTGCTTCTAGAAACTCTACCTCTTGTATTACCGGAAGAGTTCCCATCTCATGAGTTCACTAAGATGACCCAACCTATTGCATTAGCGGAAGGGCCTTTACCTCATTGTCCATATCAACTCGATGCTAGGCATTATTTCCCAAATTATACATTGATAGTATTTAAATTGTATCTATATGTGTGTAGGAGATACTTTATCCTTCGTTCAATACAATTCATCAAAATAGCTCATAGATTCATTAAAGGTGAGAATGTACTTTCAACCTTAGAATAAACATTAGTATGTGAGAATAACTATCACACCAAGATCATGTGTTCTCATGAGAATGGTCTTTCAATCAACACAATAGGATCAACATGGTTATGTACATTTCATGCATAATAATGTGTAAAAGTGCATATGAGAACTATACATTAAATTAACACCATTGAGTGTGTGTGTGTAATTGTCCTTGCAATGACTTAAACAACAACATTATCATCCTAGGCACTTCATTCATAATTAAGTGCAAGGGTAAGGGAAGAATGGTCTTTGAACAATACCACAATATAAACAATATTCATGTGACCTTCAACTTCCAAGTAAATCTTGAGTTCACACACAATCTTGCCAACAAGCACAAACCTTCACAATATACCCTTCAAGGGTTATGGACCAACTCATTCCAACATATAGCAATAGGACAATAGATAAGGGAATACCATGATCCAACAACTCATCAATACATTAACCACATCATGATTGGCACTTTATACTTCAAGTATTCATCAACATGTACATAATATCATGATCAAGTCAATTCATGTTTAGAAGCATTACCCTAAACAAATTCGAGTCTAGGTGATCTAATCTAAGGCATTACTTTGAGAATTGATCATTCTAGGAGGATCACATTTAAACCCTCAATTTGCCTCTTTCATGACATAACCCTAGAATTTTAGGTTAATCAAGAATACATGTAGAATTATACTAACATCAAGTAACTACATCATAATTAAACACCTCCACCTTTCAAGTGGATCAACATCTCTAACACAAGTCTACCACATCAAGTACTTAGGTTAAACTTGCCCTTTCAAGGCAATGATCACAAATAATCAAGTCACCAACAATTCACCATAATTAGGCATAGATGATTATACTTGTCAACAATCTAAATAAATCTAGGCATAAATCCATCAAAATTCATTCATAAGGCACAATTTAGGAATTGAGAGAAATCATGGATTCATAGAGTATTTTCATCTTAAATAATCAATTAAACAACAATATAATCATAGTTTATCATTTGAAAATGTTTGATACAAGAACCCATGAGATTGGGTAAAACTTAGGGTTTTGTGTAACTTGAAAACCTTGAGAACTTCTTCGAAATTGACTCTAGGGTGAAAACTAACCCTAGATGAAGGATCACCATACCTTAAACTTGAATAATCCCACGAAAATTAACCCAAAAGCCTTCCTCTTCAATCCCTAAATCTTCTTCTCCTCTTGGTCTTCAATGGAGTTCTTAGAGAGAAGATATTTTGGGAGAGAGGGTTTTGATTTGGGGAAAAGTGAATAATGAAATCTAAAAATACCATTTTAATGTTTTAATACTCTTAAAATAACCGTCCATACACTAATTAGGACTTGGGGTGAATTTACCAACTCACCCCTAGCTTGGCCGCACCTCTTGACAGCAAACAGTCAGGGTTCACGAGACCCCCATCCATGGTCCGTGGATGGGGTCACGGACCGTACTGTCCTTCCGTGAATGGTGGTTGTGGCTTCGTTAGAAGCCCTTTGACCTACAGAGGCCATCCACGGGGTGTGGGTCACTTCCGCAGGTCACCCCTTTTGGCCAACTTTATGGTTTCCTTCGGGTCTTGGGGTGTAGACTTAGGGTCCTCCTCAAGTACCCTTAGGGTGGTACTTGGGGAGTCGTACCTTGACGTCTAACCCCTAAACACCTCAACCATGACTCGGGACAACATACAATACCATCAAATCTCATGACAAACACAAACGCACACACGTTAGGCTCTAGTTTCACTAGTTCATTTTTAGGGTCGTACATCATCCCCCACTTAGGAACATTCGTCCTCGAATGACACTTTAAACACATTAAGGGGTAACGACTCAAGACTACCAGCCCATCATCATGCATGCAACATCAATATAAATGCATAAACACATGCGGAAACATCAACTCCATATCAATAAGCTCAAAACACAACAAGAAAGTATGAACTACATCTACAAACTCATTATGCATCAAAACTTTACATTCTTCATTTCGTTGGAGGGACTTCCTTCTCCAAATCACATCATGCTCATCACAACATCATTAAGCACATTTGAGCAATTTTCTCATAAAAGCACATTATGCGTCTTTTCAATAAAGCACATTTAAGCATGTTCAACATTTAACCTCATGAAGCATATAAGCAACTCAAACTAAATGCACATCAACATGAGGAACAATAAATCATGAAAACTCATTTTCTCAACTAAACAAGAATCCAACTAGATCATTCATAATATAAGGAGAACATGGAAACACAATGTCACACATGACTCCAAAAATAAGAAACAAGCCAAAAAGGAACTCTTTGTCTTAGGCTTGAATAGGCACATAAAGGAAGAGGTAAATATATCAGAACTCTCAACAACCTTACTACTCAACATACTATCCCCCACATAGGAGTAAACCCAACAAAGGTCATCATGAACACCACAAGGGAACCTAAATAAAGCATCCACAACTTACAAGAAACCATCAACATACCGGTACTTTTAAACTAGGAAGATCCTCATTAAGCACTCCTACTCACCATCAACCTTACCATATCACTCAAGGTCTCGTAAGAGTCTACCACACCAGGTCTTAAACTCCTCAACTCACTACACCTCTTAAGGTGAGAACATCAATCAAGGCTAACTCATGAACATCAAGAACACTCAAAGACCTTACCATCTAGGCACATTATCCCCCGCCCACTTGGGAGTAAGACTATACCAACTCTTTCTAACTTCACTTCTCTCCATTCTATGGTCGGAGCAATACATCATTAAACCTTCATACTTATCACACCTAGGAATTCCTAAAAACACCACATTCCATCAACTCTTTCAACATACCTCAAAATTCAACATTGCCTTCTACCAACAACACACATAACCAATAAGCAACTCATTCATACTAAAGTCACACCACAAACTAACATCTCACATCTATCAAGTCGCATAGTCATAATTGGCATCACAACCAACCCTTTCTCTCCCTCAACCCTTTTAACACACTCCTTTCAATTGGTCAAACACTAAAGACCATCACATATGGAATAAGGGAAAGAGATTATAGAGTTAAACTCTATGGCACGGCAAGAGAATAAAGAAGTGAAGTTTCCTAACGTCCTATAGCCTCTCGCTCATAGATGTGTCCCGACTCACACCAATGACCAAGACTCTACTAGACGTGGTTTGAGACATCCTAGAACCAGTCCCAAAAACTTATGCTCTGATACCATGTTTGTCACGACCCGAGAGCACCCCCTAGTCATAACACGGTGTACTCGACCTCGAAGGGGTCTAATACAAGCGTCATAGCATTTCTCAACTTAAGAACATAGGAAAATAAAGAAGAATTAAAAACTTTCTTTACAATCGAACACATTTTCATTAAAAGCAAGTGGAAGACTTTCTAGACTTTATATACCATCTCAACCATCTAATACTTTGAATACAACATTGGAACTTAGCACATACAAAAGCTTTAACATAAACTAAAGACATAAAAGGAACATAATGGGTTTTGTCCTCGAAACTATGAGGACTCACCAAGTCTTCATTTTCAAGCACCTTAGAAATCTATCCTCCAAGCATAGAAGACCAATACCTTCAAGCCCTACTCTTTAGTAACAAAAGGGGAAGAATGGGGTTAGCACATTAGATGTACTAATTATGATGACCATGCAAAAACATGCTTAAAAAGGACATTTCATTTGAAATCATGCTATATGTCATTTTTGAACTTCATCTTTGAAATAGTTGGAGAATGCAACCAATAAGGTAACCCACATACATTTCATTATAAAATGATAGATATCATTATAATAACGAGCATAGTCTCCAACATCAATAAAATACACATCCCAATCTTCACAATACATAGCCTCTAATCATAAAGTAATACAAAGTCAAATACCAAGATCATCTCATCATTAAGTAATCATCACATAAGCAACTCCTAAGAAACACTTGTTCAATTTATGGTAACTAACATGCATTTACAATGTACAACAAGCCAATATCACATTCATACTTATTTCATAGTGAAGCCATTACCTTACTAACCCCTAAGGAAGACTTGTGCAATGTGTGATTAGCATCCCATAATACCAACCCAACTAAGTACTCCCTTGAAGCTACTTTAGTCATGCATTTCATCTTTAGACCTCATAAATAATCAATAGACACAAATAAGGAAATATCCATGTACATTAATTAAATTATACGGAAATTCATTCATAACAACTATCTATTCAATACACATGCATGCATTCAAAACTCATTATTAACATAAAGGAACCATCATATGACATACTACTAAGTCTACTTGTGCAATGTAAAAGTGAAGTGTCATACCCCCACTCCTACTAAGTAAACCCATAAAGAAGTCATAGTATAGTTCATGTCTCATTCATTATCTTTATTATATAGGGAAAAGTTGCCATAACCGCCATAGACCATGTGAGCTACATGGAATCTGGTGTCGGATAACCCCACACCAAAAGAAGGTGTCCTACTTGCCTAAGGTAGAACTAAATATATAGCTATAAGGTGGATCCACTAGCTAAGTCCTATGTTGGTACATAGATATGGGATAGGGAGATTGCTTCTAGAAACTCTACCTCCTGCATTACCGAAGGATTTCCCATCTCATGAGTACACTAAGATGACCCAACCTATTGCATTAGCGTAAGGGCTTTTACCTCATTGTCCATATCCACTCGGTGCTAGGCATTATTACCCAAATTGTATCTACATGTGTGAAGGAGATACTTTATCCTTCGTTCAATACAATTCATCAAAATAGCTCATAGATTCATTAAAGGTGAGAATGTACTTTCAACCTTAGAATCAACATTAGTATCTGAGAATAGCTATCACACCAAGATCATGTGTTCTCATGAGAATGGAGTTGCAATAAACCCAATAAGATCAAAATGGTTATGTACATTTCATGTATAATAATGTGTAAAGGTGCATATGAGAACTATACTTTTAGTTAACTCCATTGATACATCAAAATAATGTTTATGCATGGAGTTTGTGTGTGTGTATAATTGTCCTTGCAATGACACAAACAACAACATTATCATCCTAGACACTTCATTCATAAATAAGTGAAAGGGTAAGGGAATAATGGCCTCTCAACAATACCACAATATACACAATATTCATGTGACCTTCAACTTCCAAGTAAATCATGAGTTTACACATAATATTGTCAACATGCACAAACCTTCACAATATGCCCTTCAAGGGTTATGGACCAACTCATTCCAACATATAGCAATAGCATAATAGATAAGGGAATACCATGATCCAACAACTCAACAATACATTAAACACATCAGGATTGGAACTTTATTCTTCAAGTATTCATCAACATGGACATGATATCATGATCAAGTCAATTCATGTTTAGAAGCATTATCCTAAACCAATTCAAGTCTAGGTGATCTAATCTAAGGCATTACATTGAGAATACATCATTCTAGGAGGATCACATTTTAACCCTCAATTTGCCTCTTTCATGACAAAACCCTAGAATCTTAGGTTAATCAAGAATACATGTAGAATTATACTAACATCAAGTAACTACTTCATAATTAAACACCTCCACCTTCCAAGTAGATCAACATCTCTAACACAAGTCTACTGCAACAAGTACTTAGGTCAAACTTGCCCTTTCAAGGCTATGATCACATATCCTCAAATAACCAATAACTCACCATAATTAGGCATATATGATGATACAAGTCAACAATCTAAATCAATCTAGGCATAAATCCGTCAACATTCATTCATAATCAACAAACCCACTTCATAAGGTACAATTTAGGAATTGAGAGAAATCATGGATTCATAGAGTATTTTCATCTTAAATCATTAATTAAACATCAATATAATAATAGTTTATCATTTGAAAACGTTTGATGCAAGAACCCATGAGATTGAGTAAAACTTAGGGTTTTGTGTAACTTGAAAACCTTGAGAACTTCTTTGGAATTGACTCTAGGGTGAAAACTAACACTAGATGAAGGATCACCATACCTTATACTTGAAGAATCCCACGAAAATCTACCCAAAAGCCTTCCTCTTCAAGCCCTAAGTCTTATTCTCCTCTTGGTCTTTAATGGAGTTCTTAGAGAGAAGATATTTTGGAAGAGAGGGTTTTGATTTGGGGAAAAGTGAATAATGAAATCTAAAAATACCATTTTAATGTTTTAATACTATTGAAATACCTTAAAACACATAAAAATAACCGTCCATACACTAATTAGGACTTGGGGTGAATTTACCAACTCACCCCTAGCTTTGTCGTACCACTTGACAACAAACAGTCATGGTTCACGAGACCCCATCCACGGTCCGTGGATGGGGTCACAGACCATACTATCCTTCTGTCAATGGTTGTTGTGGATTGGTTAGAAGCCCCTTTACCTACAAAGGCCATCCACGGGGCGTGGATGGACCTACGTGGTGTGGACCCCTTCAGTAGGTCACCCCTTTTGGCCAACTTTATGGTTTCCTTGGGGTCTTGGGGTGTAAACTTCTGGTACTCCTCAAGGACCCTTAGGGTGGTCCTTGGGGAGTGGTACCTTGATGTGTAACCCCTAAACACCTCAACCATGACTCCGGACAACATACAATACCATCAAATCTCATGACAAACACAAATGCACACATGTTAGGTTCTACTTTCACTAGTTCATTTTTAGGGTCGTTACACACAAGCTTTCATGAAGATGCATAACATAGGGAAAACATGGAAAACTTATATAACACACATCACTCCCAAAACAAGGAAAACTCAAGAGGAGCTAATTACCTCATGCTAGAATAGGAGTAGAAGGAAAAAAATGAGGATAGCGGGACATCATATCGGCCTCGGCCTCCCAAGTAGAACCCTCAACTAGTTGATTCCTCCATAAAACCTTCACGAAAGCTATTTCCTTATTTTTCAATTTCTTGACTTGCCGTTCTAGAATTTCTACTGGGACATCCTCGTGAGAAAGACTTTCATCAACTCCCAATCCTTCTAAGAGGATTATGGATGTTGGATCTCAAACACACTTCTTAAGCATAGAGATATGAAACACTGGATGCACCGAAGCAAACTCACTTGCCAAATCTAACTCATAGGCAACTTTATCAATACGCCTAAAAGTTTGGTATGGGCCTACATATCGGGGATTAAGTTTCCCCTTCTTTCCAAACCTCATCACACCCTTCATGGGTGAGATTTTTAAATAGACCCAATCATTAACCACAAATTCTAGATCCCTTCTCCTCAATCGACATAAGACTTTTGTCGACTTTGATTTGTTCTCAACCTCTCTCTAATGAGTTGGACTTTCTCAATGGCCTCATGAACCAATTCGGTACCTATCAAAGCAATTTCCCCCACCTCAAACAAACCTATAGAGGACCTACACCTCCTACCATACAGCACATCAAATGGAGCCATATCGATACTTAAGTGATAGCTATTATTGTAGGCAAATTCTACCAATGGTAAGTGATAATCCCAGTTACCCTTAAAGTCAATTACGAAATCCCTTAACATATCTTCCAATATTTGGATGGTACGCTCCGCTTGCCCATCGGTTTGGAGATGAAAAGTCATGTTATGCTTAACCTTGGTGCCAAGACCCTTTCGGAATGACTTCCAAAACTGAGAACTGAATTGAGGGCCACGATAAAAAATAACTGATAAAGGCACCCATGCAACTTAACCATTTATGTTATGTACAACTTAGCATAGTCCTCCGCCGAATAGGAAACCTTGACTGGAATAAAATGAGCCGATTCTTTCATCTGATCTACATTAACCCAAATTGAGTCATGTTGTCTCCGGACGCAAGGTAAATCAACAATTAAGTCCATGTTCACCTCTTCCCACTTCCCAGTAGGAATACCTATATCTTGGGATAAACCTACCATTCTTTGATGCTCAACTTTAACTTGTTGACAATTAGGACACTTAGCCACAAATTCTGCGATATCTTTCTTCATCCCATTCAACCAGTAGACCTCCTGGAAGTCACGGTACATCTTGCTGGCTCTCGGGTGAATGGAATACCTAGAACTATGGGCTTCAAAAAATATTTTCTCTCTCAAGTCATTAACCTTAGGAAAACACAAACGGCATTTGTATCTAATTACACCATCTCCCATTGGGAGAAAACCTCAACGGATTTCTTAATTACAGCTCTTTCAAATCAACCAATATGGGATCAAAACCTTACTTAGATTTCACATCCGCTAGAAAATATGATTCAGACCCATTGTGAGCCATAGCATCGCCCTTGGAGAAGCCCACAAATTGAACACTTAATCGGGCCAGCCTATGAATATCTTGAACCAACTCTTTCTTATCATCTTCGATATGAGCAACACTACCCATAGACAATTGACTAAGAGCATCCGCTACCACATTTGCCTTTTCGAGGTGGTAAAGAAAACTCATGTCATAATGCTTCAATAAATCAAGCCACCTCATTTGGCGAAGATTCAAATCCTTTTGACTAAACACGTATCGTAAACTCTTGTGATCGCTAAACACATCAACATGAACTATATATAAATTATGCCTCTAAATCTTTAAGGCAAAGACAAACGCCGCTAATTCAAGGTCATGGGTAGGATAATTCTTATAATTGATTTTAAGTTGCCTTGAAGCATAGGCAATCACTTTACCATTTTGCATAAGCACACATCCCAACCCAACTCTAGAGGCATCACAATACACCACAAAATCATTCGTACCTTCTGGTAAAGTCAACGCCGGAGTAGAAGTAAGTCTATTTTTCAACTCTTGGAAACTTTTCTCACAAGCTTCAGACCAAATAAACTTAGCCTTCACAACTAAGAGATGCTTAAAGAAGCATCTCATAGTGTTCTAAAGCATAATTGAACTAAGACTTACTTGATGAAGTACCTCATACTGTTCAAGAGTATAAGTGGACTTAAACATGCTTAAGGTAGTATCTCATAGGGTCCATGCCAAGAAGGAACTTAGATATACTTAAGAGAGTATCTCGTAGTGTTCAAAGTATAAATAGAGTTAGACATGCTTAAGTAAGTATCTCATAGTATCCATGCTACTAGTGAACTTAGACATACTAGAGGAAGTATCTCATTGGGTTCCACCTAATAATGAACTAATATGTTCTTATGAGAGTACCTCATAGTGTTCTAAAGTTAAAGAAAGAAACTAGGTTCCAAACCATGAAGTAATAGTAAGAGGACCTAAAAGGGGTACTTAGCATAATTAGTAGTATGGGATGCTATGATGGCATTGCACAAGCATGACTTAGGGTTACTAAGGAAATGAGTTGAGATAGGATTGTGCCATAGTTTACTTCCTTGCTATAGTTGACTAAAGGTGAGAGATTCCCTTAGTTATGAGAGTTAAGTTAATAATGAGGCCAAAGGAGGGTGAATATTACTAGGATGACTTTAAGTCTATGCTTAGTGTGGAGGGTAGTATGGGATGCATTTCATGCATTTCTCAAGTGTGTCTTGAGGTTACTTAGAAGTATGGTGCCCTTATGGTAAAGAAGCTTAAGACTTAACCATGCATATAGATTATGATTAAGATAACCAAAAAGGGATACTTGGCTTGGGTGGTATTATGGGATGTTATTCTTGCTTTGAACATGTATGCTTTTGAGGTTACTTGAGAATGGTGCTAATATGGTATGGATGACCAAGGGTCAATTATACTTATATGATTATGACTTATCTCATATGCTCATTAATTATGTCTTATGTTGAATTATGTTTATATGATGTTTATGTTGGAGACAATGCTATGACTATGATGATTATGCTATGACTATGTTTTTATCTCTTATGCTTATGTCTTATGTTGACTAACCATTGTGAGATGCTCTTATGATGTTCTGCTAGAGTTCATATTTGGTACATATTGTACTAATGTATATTTCCTACATTCTAATCAAATGTAGGATTTCAGAGATTGAGTTCATTGAAGGATAGGTTTCCAAGAATCAAGAAGAGTTGAAGAATTGGTGAGTCCTCATAGCTTCGAGGACAAACCCATATTTCTTTTATGTCATTTATTTATGTTTTATACTTTGTATGGGATGCGTCCCAAGAGTTTTATTCAAGATTTTAATAGATGGTTTGAGACAAAGATGTAGTAGAGACTTCCGCTTGCTTATAAAACTGTTTTCGATTTTATGGTTTTAAAGAAGTTTTAAATTTTCCATACTTTTCTACTATCTTATGCTATGATTATGCTAAGGGCTTGTATGAGACCCCCTTCGGGGTCAAGTACACCATGTTACGTTTAGGGGGTACCTCTGGGTCGTGACAATTGGCTTGAGCCAATACTGGAAAACCCGCCCTAAACTTTGCATTTTAACTTGTTCGGCCAAAGGATCAACCGGAGCTTGAGGAGGAGCTCCTTGATTCACATTGTCTTCCTCATTCCTTCTAGTTAAAGCCCTTCGAGTAGTCATATCATGTAGACCATCAGGTAAGGATTAGGAGAAACACCTTATTGAGTTAAACTTTATCGCACGACTTAAGAGTAATGAAAGAAGTGGAATTTCCTACACATCTGATAGCTTCTTATTCATAAATGTGGCGCGCTTCACACTCATGAACAAGACTCTACTTGATGTGGCTTATGAGACATCATCCTAGGACCATTCTAAATCTTGTGCTTTGATTACCAAGTTTGTCATGACCCAGGGGTACCCTCTAGATGTAAATGGCGTATAGAATCTCGTAGGAGTCCATACAGACCACTTAGTCTTCATAACATATGAAAATAGAATAATAAGAGTAAAACACATTTCAAGTCTAAAAAGTTTTTCATAAAAGAAAGCAAAAGTCTAGACACTTTGTCTCATCATAGCCATCTATTATAATATTAAATGAAATAGGGCCTAGCCCTTACAACATCTTCAAAAGGGAAAGTACATGAAAGAAACTAAATATAGGAAATTTGTCCTCGAACCATGAGGGCTCACCAAGCTCGGGAAAGAAATCAAATCGAAGCTCTAGCCACAAGAGTTACCACCTTAAGAATCGGATCCTATATTTGGGAAAATGTAGGCAAAAGTAGGCGTTAGTACAAAAATGCACCAAGTATAATACCCATGCATAAAAACATTTGAAACATGGTAAAAGGGACATATCATTTTAAGGCATGCAATTCACTAAGTTTAAACATCATCATAGAGATAGTTGGAAAACATAAGTCATAAAATTATCTTTAATGCAAGCTAGCATCATCTTTAAAACCTTTGAACACTACGAGATACTTATTTAAGTATGTCTTAGTTCAACATTACTTTGAACACTACGAGATGCTTCTTTAAGCATGTCTTAGTTCATGATTTAACTTCTTGTTGTTGTGGGAAATAAGCCTTAACCGACATGAGACCATGTGAGCTTTAACATGGAATCCACTGACTCCCACACCAAAAAAGGGTTGGTCTACTTGCCTAAGGTAGAA
The DNA here is from genome assembly GCA_029582445.1 of Solanum paucissectum. Classification (NCBI taxonomy): domain Eukaryota; kingdom Viridiplantae; phylum Streptophyta; class Magnoliopsida; order Solanales; family Solanaceae; genus Solanum; species Solanum paucissectum. Next base: position 36,760 of record JAJONZ010009781.1, read on the forward strand.
CTGGTAAATCTTAGCTTAGGTGGATCCACTAGCTAAATAACCTATGGGAGCACATAGTTTATGGAATAAGGAGATTGTTACTAGAAACCCGACCTTTCTATGGGAGAGCCTCCATCTTAAGAGAGTGCTTCTAGAAAATTGGCATTTTTATGGGAGTGTCACGACCCAGGGGTACAACCTAGATGTAACATGGCACATAGAACCTAGAAGAACTCCATGTAAGCCACTTAGAATATCATAACATAAAGTACATAGAAATGATGCGGAAATTTTAAAAAAAAATCTTTACAATTGAAGTCTTTATAAAAGCAAGCGGAAGTCTTTTAACACTTTTTTATAAACCATCTAATACAACATGAATAACACTCTGGGACGCAACACATAAAAAAGTCTAAAACATAAAAGAAAGACATAAAGGTAATGGTGGATTTATCCTCGATGCTATGAGGACTCACCAAATCTTCAACTCCTTTGCTCTTCCAAAAACCTATCCTCAAGAATGGAACTCAAGATCACCGGACCCAACATTTGATGAGAATGTAGGCAAGAGTATGTGTTAGTACAAAATATACTAAATATGTTAGCTAGCATGACATCATAATAGAATACCAAAATTGTTAGCCAATCATAAGACATAAGTCATAAGCATAAGAGACGATAAAATAATCATAAGCATAATTTCCAACATAGGCATAATACAAGCATACGTCAGCATAAGGCATAATCCAATAACATAGGAAATACCACATATTCATAAGGTTAGTCAATACTCAAAAATGACCCCAACATAAGGATCAATGTATTCTGTGTTATTTGCATTTGAGGACAAATATTTTTATTTGTGGTGGGATGAGGCTCACCTGTGTGTGCTATTGATGTTCGTGTTTTTTTGATATTTGGGTTTTGTGCTTAAATTGTGTTTACACTGCTTTCTATGGATGTTTGAGCATATGGCTCCTTTTATTTTAAATTGCAAAAATGATTTTGACCCATCCAAATTTTTTTGTCACCTCTCATGTATTGAATGTGGTTGTTCTTTTGCAAAATTTAAGTCTCAGTTCCGATCAATATCGATGACTTGAATAGTGCTCTCAATCAAACGAACATGAATGCGCGGCTACAATGAGACCAAAGGAAGTTGCATAGACAATATCTGAACTTTTTACATCTCGTTATGACTAGCCTAGTATCGAATTTAGTCTTTTGTGATGATCATTGCACACTAGGGAAAGTGTGGAGTCTTGTTTAACTATTTTGTCAATGCCTAGTGTGATGAGCTTACTTTGAACCATGCATGATAGATCCTAGAATTTTCCCCGTTGGTCCGATCAACTAAGTTATGTTATCTCTTGATATGATCTTAGGCAACTTCTAAGAGTGTGAACCAATTGACATATACCTCTTTTGTGACATACCTTATGAGTGTGTCAACCGCTTTTGAACACCCTTTGAGCCTTACTTTTCTTTGGAAGAAACTTGATAAAATCATAACCTTTCTTTATCCATCACCCATAATCCTCATGAAGTTGTGGTTAGTTGAATAGCCAACTTAGGCCAAAAGCCTAAGTTGGGGGTGTGGTGAAAAGATAAGGGCAAGTCAAGAAGTGCAAGGAAAGTCTCCTCTTACCCATGGTTTTAAGAAAAATGGAACCCCTCCATATAAAAAATAAAAAAATAAAAAAATAAAATGAATGAAAAAGAAAGTTGTGGAATAAAGTACAAAAGAAATGGGGTTCCCAAACAATCCATGGAAAGTGAATAATAGGATGACTTATGAGCACTAAAGAGAATGATGAAGGAAAAAGAAAGGAAGTGTTGTGAGCACCACATTTCATGAGGATGAATGTCATTGAGCCTAAATGACCATACCTTTGCACTCAGCCCCATTACAAGCCTTGAAAAGACCTTTATAATCTTGAGTGAGCTGAAACAAATGTTGATTGGAAAATATGGGCAAATCTTTGGGTGAGAGCATGCATTGTGTTCTTCCTTCTGAGAGTGAGCGTTGCATCTGATTTCGAAGCTTTAAATTATGAACCATTGTGTGAATATGGAATCATTCCCTGTGTGAGGCCATTTGAGAACTTTGGTTGAGCTTGAACTTGCATTTGAAGCAAGGATTGTGAGCATGATGTTCTTTGATATTGGTGAGTCACAACTTGAATCTTTGAGTGAACATTTGATCTTTGCATAAGTAAATTAAGTCTTGTTGTGTGCATTCATGATTGAGTCTTGTGTAGCACAGTTCGAGACACCCTTTTTGAACGGCTGAACTTCAATTTGCTCGAGGACAAGCAAAATTTTAAGTTGGAGGTGTTGATGAGTCCACAAATTGGACACATTTAGGGCTATATTTTGATATAATTAGTGTGCTCAAATGCATATTTTGTCTCAATATCTGATGAAAAATCTTAAGTTTCAGGTATTTGCAGTTTCAGGGAAAGCATGGACACTACTTAGCAAAGAGGAACGAAAAGGCCGAAAAGAACGAACAAATGAAGGCCTGAGGATCACCGAGTCCACTTGGCGAGTCACCTAAGGGTCTTACTTCGCCTTCTGTTCCAGTGTGCTCAGCCCTGAAGGAAAGGATCAAGTCAGCGGAAAAAAGAGCAGTCGACGCATCGCCGAGAAGTTCCGCGAAGGAGTACCATGTCACCCAATGACCCAGAGCATGACGATGCTGAAGGTTGGTGCAAGACGGCAATGAAATACACCAAAAGGTGAATCGCCGAGTTGATTGGTGATTCTGACTAACGACGCCGAATGAACCGCTACAACACAAATCTGTGAAAACTATAAATACTAGTTAGAGTTGTAGTTTTAAGTGTGGAACAATTACTATAATTTTCATATAGAATAGTACTTTTGATATTTTTACTCAAAGTTTGAGAGGGTTTTGAAGACTTGAAGATCCAAAGGGTTTCATCTTCAAGATTTGGATTTGGGTCTCTTGGATTCTTCAATTTTGGCATGTATCAAGACTTAAATCTTCATACCTAGTTGAATGTGAGGTCAATTTGGTATAAATTTCTATCTCTTATACATGTGCAGCTAAAAACCCCAATTCTTGGGGTGTGATTCAGCGAATATGGGTTAAGATAATTATTGGGTGTTGCTTGCTGATAGTTTAATCGTAGCTTAATTGTGATTTCGTTTAGTAGTTGTGGATCAATTTAATGAATTTGAAGTTGCAAATACAGGTTTATTTATGTGTTTTCGGCTTGCTAGAGAGAGAGGTCGTAAAACTAAAACTACTAAATTGATTGTCGGTAGGAGTGGGTCGACATGAGGTTCACCTCGAGAGAGTGAATCCTAGTCTCATTCACGCACACTCAGCTCGAGAGAGTGTGTGGGTTAAGGTGTAGGTTGGTCTTCATGCGGCAAGTGGGTGTCAGAGAGGAACGCATTTGAAACGGGGTAAGTTGCTCGAGAGAGGGCTTATCCCCCTTAAAGTTTAGCCTAGTCACAATTATTCTATGAATCTTCTATTGAAAGCATGTACCCAAAAATCTAGCTTAACCAGTATTCCCATCACTTCCTAAGGATCCCCTCTCATTACTTAGAAATCCTTATTTATTTTGTTGTTTTTACTTACTAGTGACCAAACCCCATTGTTAATTGACACTCTTGTGTCCCTCTTTAATTTACAATGTTTTTAATCGTTAATGTCTTTAGCTACGACTAGTTAGAACTAATTTTATTTTTCTATTAATTCTCAAAACCACTCTCTTGGGAACGATCCCAACCCTTGGTTGGGTTACTAAACTATTGTATGATCGTAGACACTTGCATTGGAAGTTGTGTCTTGATTACACAAACATCACATAAAACTCATATCGGTAGTCACATCCGCAGGTCACTCTTGTTCACCTCTAGCTTGTAGAACATAGAACTTATTCTTCTTTCGGGTAATGTCTTTCGAACCAGTAGAAGAAACTTGTTTATCCTCCCTTCCCTAAGCCTTAAGCACTAGGCAATCCCTCATTTTGTGCCAAATCTATCCACAACCATAACAACCATAACAACCATCCATGTCAGCTAGGCACTTACCATAATGATTCCTTCCACACTTTGTGCAAGTAGGCTTAGGTAATGGAGACCCACTACCTTTCTCTTGGTTAAAACCTAGGGGTATTGGGGGAAGCTTGACCGAAATATATTTGCTTAACCCTAGTTCGACCTTGTCCCTCAGACTTTGCATTATAAAAGTTCACATCATCGGTTCTAGATCATTTTGCCTCCCTATTCTTTTCCTTTAGTTTATCTTCCTCTATTTGTTGGGCATACACCATAAGACGTGAGATATCCATATCATCATGGAGCATTGCAGTACGACATTTTTTTGCTACTATATGGGACATTCCAGTCAAGAATCTACTCATCATATCCCTCGAATTCGCTACAATAGATGGAGCATACTTGGATAATTGGGTGAATTTCAAGGAATACTCCTTAACACTCATGCTACCTTGCTTAAGGTAAATGAACTCTTCTACATTAGCCTCCCTCAACTCTCAAGGAAAGAACCTATCAAGGAATGCTAGTTTCAACACTTCCCACTCTATTGGGCCCGCTCCTATCGACCTAGCATTTTTCCATTGCTCATACCATATTTGAGCAAATTCCTTCAATTGGTAAGAGTCTAGTTCCACTTTTTATATCGAAGTTACCCCATATGATAGCAAGTAGTTTATAAACTTCATCTATAAGGCCATTTAGTATCATCTTCCACTTTGGAGCCATAAAACTCCAGAGGGTTCATCCTCATAAAATCCCTCACCCTTGAAGTAGCCATACCCACTATTGGTTTTACCAGAGCTACAACCTCTCTATTGGCTTGCGTTGTTAGGGCTTGAGCCAACAATTGGATTGTAGACCTAAACTCTGCATGAGTAACATTCTCAACTAGAGGATAAATTGGAGCTTGAGGAGTTTGTGGAGAAGCTTGGGGAGGAGCCTCTCGGTCCACATTGTCCTCTTTATCCTGCCTAGCATTTGCCCTTGTATTAGCCAAATCCTAAAAACCATAGGGCACAAATTAGGACAAAGATCTACTAGAGCTAGACTCTATGGAATGACTTAGAGAATGAAGAAGTGAAGTTTCCTACTCATCTAATAGCTTCCTATTCATAAATGTGGCGCGCTTCACACTTTTGAACAAGACTCTACTAGACGTGGTTTTGAGACAATCCTAGAATCATTCTAAATCATGTGCTCTGATTACCAATTTTGTCATCACCCAGGGGTACATGGAACATAGAACCTTGAAGGACTCCATGTAAGCCACTTATCATATAATAACATAAAGTACATAGAAATTATGCGGAAATTTTAAAACTTTTTCTTTCCGATCAAAGTCTTTATAAATGCAAGCGGAAGTCTTCAGCACTTTGTCTCAAACCATCTAATACAACTTGAATAACACTTTGGGACACATCCCATAAAAATGTCTAAGACATAAAAGAAAGATGTAAAGGTAATGGTGGCTTTATCCTCGATGCTATGAGGACTCACCAAATCTTCAATTCCTTTGCTCTTCTAGAAACTTATCCTCAAGAATGGAACTCAAGATCGCCGAACCCTACATTTGATGAGAATGTAGACAAGAATGTGTTAGTACAAAATATACTAAATAAGATAGCTAGCATGACATCATAAGAGCATAACAAAAGTGTTAGCCAATCATAAGACATAAGTCATAAGCATAAGAGACGATAACATAATCATAAGCATATTCTCCAACATAGGCATAATATGAGCATAAGTCAACATAAGGCATAATGCAATAACATAGGAAATACCATATATTCATAATCTTAGTCCATGCTCAAATCATCTTATCATAAGAGAAACTTCATAAGTAACCTTCAAGTTATACTCATGCAATGCATAGATGAGACCCCATAATCCCACCTCGGCAAAGTACCATTTTTAGGCCATCATACCTTTTTATCATATTTGATCTCATCTTTTAGCTTACTTCTCATAGATAAGGGAATCTCTCACTGATTAATAATGTTTCAAAGGCATTTCATCCAATTATATGTGTCAACGATCGTAAATCAGTATAAAACCCAACTAAATGAGCTTGGGTCGAATCCCACAAGGAGCGATACATGTTTGGAATTCAATTCAGACGTATGAATGCAATCTAATCAACCATAGGAATAAACATTATTGGAAAAAGACATCAAATTAAAGGGGTGGCACAAATGTCAAATGGGGGGTTTTGGTTGTAATTATCACTACAAACAGTCACAAACGCTAGGAATCAACAATAATGAGACGGATTCTTAGGATATGATTCATTATAGGCAAATGTAGACATATGTGTAATTGCAACTACTAATAAATATCTAGATATTAGTGAGTAGGCTAGGCTATAAGGGAAGTAATTTTCTCTCGAACAATTACCCCGTATTTGGTGATTTCTCTCGAACATCAACAAGCATGCAAATTAAGAGTATCCCATACCTTAATCCATTCACTTTCTCAAGCTAAATATGTGGAATTGGATTTAGGATTCACTCTCTCGAGTTGAACCCAGGTCAACCCAATACCCACAAACCATTAACCAAAAACCTTAGTTTTAAAACCTCGCTCTCGAGCAAGCCAAGAACACAAACATAGAACTGCATTTGCAACTACAATTCTTAAATTAAATCACAATTAATGATTAAACTCACTTTTAAATAACATTTAAACTAGCAATTAGCAATACCCATAAACTAAATTAACTCATAATCACATAATCACACCCCAAGAATTGGGGTTTTAGCTTGAGAATATAAAAAGGTAAAAACAGTTACCAAATTGAGTTTCCATCAACTGGGTAAGAGTGATTTCATCTTTACAATGTTCCAATTTGATGAATCTCAAAGACCCACTTTCGATTTCTCAAAAGTGAATTTCTGCAATCCTTCAAATCTAAGGAAAAACTATACAGAATAGTTCTAAGTGTCCTCAGGTGATAAAATTTACTAAAAGATAGTTAAAAATGAAAAATGGTTCAAAGATACTCAAATATAATAAGCTAAATGTTCAAAAATGTATTTATAGTCATCGAAAATAAACTGCGAAAGCCCATTTGGCGAAGTAAGTCAGGCTCGCCGAACCACTCGGCGAGCCGCCCTTTGCTCTCTTCCATCGCCTTTTAGCCTTGTCATTCAGTAAACTTGGGTTCTGTAACTTTAGGTAATCTATCACAGCATCGCGAAACTACTACTCCTTCTTGTCGCCGAAGTTGTTTCTTCCCTCAGGAATGGCACACTGAAACTTTAGGCGGCTGAATTGGCCCTTTGGCGGTTCGTCAAACGCTCTTGGCGATCACCAAGCTTTTCTTTCTTCAATTCTTCATTTTGTTTTGCTCTTTTTTGCATGTTAGTATCCTTGTTTTGTTCCTCAATCCATGTACCTAAAAATCAAGAATTCCTCATTAGTGTATGGCACAAATTAGGCATTTGAGGACACTTAATCTATATAAACAAAGCTCTAAATAAGTTCAAATCTCGGACTAATCAACACCCCCAACTTACACTTTTACTTGACCTCAAGTAAAATTCAAGTTCAGCAGTTTAAAACGGATGTCTCATACAGTGCTACATAAGACTCAATCATGAATGCACACAACAAGACTCAACTTACTTATGCAAGGATCAACTATAGTCTCAAAGATTCAAGTTGTGACTCACCATTATCAATGATGCTCAAGTTCACAATATTTGCTTCAAATGCAAGTTCAAGCTCAACAAAGGTACTTAAATGCCCTCATGACAAAGATGATTCCATACTCGCACATAATTTCACAACAATTCATGGTTTTGAAATCACAAATAACTCTCACACTCACAAAGATGAACACAAACATGACTTCACCCATAGTTTTGCCCTTATTTTTTAATCAACATTCGTTTCAGCTCACTTAAGATCAAAAAGGTCTTTTCATGACTTGTAACGGGGCTGAGTATAAAGGTATGGTCATTAAGGCTCAATGGTTGCTACCCACATGAAATGTAGTCTGAACATCACTTTTCTTCCTTTTCTTCAGTATTTTATCATGCTCAAAATTCACCCCATTATTCAACTTCCAAAGGACTACCAGACACCCCATTTCTTTTGCAACTTTCACAATTTTATTTCCCAATTTTTTTCATTCTTATTTTATATCGAGGGGTTTAATCATTTTCAACACTTCTTGATTTTCCTTCCCATTTTACCACACCTCCAACCTAGACTTTTGGCCTAAGTAAGCTATTTAAACAAACCACACTTCATGACAATTATGGGTGAATGGATAAAGAGGGATCACAATTGTTCACGTTTCTTCCAAAAAAAGGATAAAGCTCAAAGGGTTCAAGCAAGATTCACACATCTCACAAGGTTTGCCACAAAAAGAGGTATATAATGAAATAGTTTCACTCTTCAAAATAGTTGTCTAAGATCATTTCAAGTTCTTGCATCACTTAGTCAACCGAACCAACAGGGCAAATTCTCAGTGTCATCACACAAGGTTCGAAGTAGGCTCACCACACAAGGAATTGACATAAATATCAAACAAGACTCCACACTTTTGCTAGTGTGCAATGTTCATCACAAGATGCTCATTCAATAATCGGCTACTCACAACAAGATGTAAAAATTCCACATATTGTCTAGGAAACTTCAATTGTCCAAATTATATCCGCACATTCATTTTTGTTCGATTACGAGCACTATTCAAGTCATCAATATTGATCATAACCAATACTCAACTTTGCACAAGAACAACCACATTTACACACAACAAGATGTGGAATTTTTTTTCAAATGGGTCAAAAACCATTTTCATTCATTACAAGGAGCCACAAGCTCAAATATCCACAAGATAGAATCAACACACAATTTAAAACATAATAACCTAATATATATATATATATATATATACATAAAATGTATTCAAACGAGGTAGGTATGGAGATGCATCACCCCACCACAAACAAAAAATAGTTGTCCTCAAATGCAACAAAAACAACCAAAATCAATAAAAACAACAAAGGGAGGTAAAGAAATATCATGTCTACACAGTCGCTCCATCTGTCGGAGCATCCATACCCGGTGGAACATCACCACTCGCTCCACAAGAGCCTACCATAGACATGTCTCTCAAAGAAGTTTGCACAGCTGAATGCACCATGGTCTCCTCAGGCCCTCATAAGTGGTCTCCTCCTGAACACCGAGATGCTCCTCATCAGTCTCAGCATCAGACTCTACAACCACCTCATCGACTCTAAACTCATCTCCAGTGGTAGCTGGAGGCATGTCAGAAAAAGCCAAAATATATGTGCCCATGTCATTAGGGATCTCCACGGTCCCAAAAATCAGCGACATATACGTGGACTTCAGCTGGTCCACATCCTTTCATAACACAACAATCACGGCCTTTAAGGTTGTCACCTCATCAGTGGCTCCCTGACCTCTCTCACACACCTCTATCCTCACCGCGATGGAATCAATCGAGTCTCTAAGGGTGCCACAGCAGCCGTTAGAGCTCTCTCAATCATCCTAGGGACTGTAGCCTCTAGCTTGGGGGCACGCCTATCAACAGAATGGGCTAGATGTCCCATCTGTAGTATCGCAGCCAGGGTGAGTGGAGGTCAAGATGAAGAAGCACTAGAAACTGACCTAGGAGGCAGGGGAGTGGTAGAAGAACTCTGAGTCATAGAAGGAGTAGTACTAGATATACATGAAGTCCTAGAGGACGGAGTAGGTAATAGTGCATTGCAGGTAGGGACTCAGTGTCAATAACTAGGGATGTATCCACCGAGGCTTCCTTCTTCTTCTCAGCCTCATCCTTAAAGTACTTAGCCTCGATCCATCGGATGTTAGTAGAGGAGGTGGCAATCACTTCCACCTCCTTCTTCTCATCACGTGGCACTCGGGCTCATCTGCACAACTCGGTGTTAAACACCAGAAAAGCGAGTGACGTTTGGCTCTGTATGGCCCTCATGGCGATCTCTTGTGCAATGATCATGCCCAAGTTGCGACTGGTCCCATCAATGATGCAACCAAGAAAGGCTACCTTCATGTGGCGGAGGATAGACTCATTCTGAGACAATATGATTATGCTGCTAATAAATCCAAAGCAGTATCACGCTGCCACATTTAAATCTTTCTTCTCTATAGGGACTCCAGCCTCGCTCCACCTAGAAGTATTGTCAGATAAAAGAGGGGCTAACAATTTTTTCAGTCACCAAGGATTTTGTCTTTACCATGTATTGGTAATAATCAGCTATGTTGCTGGTGCACGCTAAAACTGCATTGATGTCCTCACTGTCACACTTCACCTCTCTTCCCCTAACCACCACATAGTCGACTAACTTGAAGGTAACTTCCTTCCTCTTTCTCTATGGAACAGAGCTCCATAGGTGGTGTAGAATTCCCGAATCCAATTAGGAATATAAGGGGTCCGGGGCTTAGTGAAGATCTGGAACTTGTAGGACTGTAAGGTGTGCCAGTTCTCTGGATACCAGTCTATCACTCCATCTGTAGACAACGTCTTTTCCTCAATGATAGTCCTCAGTCCCTCAACTTTTAATTTGTTCATCGACCGAGGAGGAGAACCCTGTGCAGGTGGTGCTGGGACCACAGCCTGGTCTGGAACATGAGAAGGAGTAGGGCTCTCCGAGATAATAGTTACTGCTCATCCTCAGGCTCAGAGATGTCAGCCTAAGGGTCTCGGTGCTCTCCCTCATTCTCAGAGGTGGTGAGGTGAGTAGCGTAAATCCCTTCACTGTCAGAGTTGACCTCTGGTGACCCAGCAATAGGTGCCTTGCCCTTTCCTTTACCCTTCCTACCTGTGGTAGGAAGTTTTGTTGATTTAGCTTTGGATGCAGTTGCGTCCTCATTTATTGTGATTCCCTTTGCCTGTTTGCGGGGTGGCATGTCTCATCTGGGTACCTTGGGTCTAGCCATAACTACAAAACACATCAAAAAGAGTTGGGAAAAGTTCAAGAAAACACTCAAAATTTAGTTTCACAGAGACTAGCCGAACCAATCAGTAAGTCACCGAGTCACCTTGGCGAGCTAGATCGGGCTCACCGAAAGGACTATCTTTAAAATTACCCCAAAAAAAAATATGTCACCGATATGCAGGGCCTTTCGGCGAATCGCCGACATCTTTTGGTGGGCTAAGGTTAGCCCGCCAAAAGTTACAGTGTGTTTTAGGTGTTACGAGTGCAGAAAGGGCGATCAAGGGAGACTTTCGGCGAGCTCAGGCTTCCCGCCAAAATGTAAACACTCAAACTTAGCCAAATCATGAAATTAAAGGCGATCAAGGGGCACATTGGCGAACCACCGAATAGTTTGGCGAGCTCGACCCAGCTCGCTGAAATACCCAACATGCCAAATTTAAACCCTATTTCCCAAATTCCAATCCGCAACCCCCGAAAACAATATCAAACCACAATCTCATTCAGTTAAGCTTAGACCAATGCCACCGAGGTACTCAGAGTTCCCCTGGTTTTGCCAAAATTGGTCATTTAATGACTTTTTCCCTTAAGAATGACGTCAAACGCTCCATCATTGGCCAAAGTACGTCATTTAGCACAATTGGGATTACTCAGACTTCAGCCAACAAGACCCAACAACAATTTACCGCAGACCAACAGATTATGATCAATTTTAAAGCACATAATTTGGGAAATCACAAAATTTAAGCAATTTAGGCACAATTACGATACTACGAAGAGCAAATTAGCACACCAACTATAATTTCAGAATAGGCCCAGCACACATCAACACAATTTAAACAAATGCATTCCAGATCAACCTCAATTTAAGAGTTTGGGGTTTGGGAAACCAACTTTTAAGCAGAAATAAGAATTTAAAATACTCGACGACAATGTAATCCAACTCCGAGCACGAGATCAAGGGAAAAAAGTGATAAAAATGCAAAAATATGGAAAATCTTAAGTGCAGGTGTGATTGTATGAAAGCTAAAATGAGGGAATATGAAATATTTTGAAAATTTGAACTGTTTGGCCTTTTAAAACCTGTAAGTTCACCGCCCTTCGATTATATTAGTCGTCCTCGCTGAACAAATCGGGGACATGCCGAGTGGTAACTTACTTCACCGAGTTTTATAGGACCTCCAGTTAATTTGGGGGTCCAAACGGCGAACAAATCAAGCTCGCCGACTCGTCCATGGGCCCGCCGAGTTTTACAAACTTCAACCTGTGATTTTCGTGGGTCAAACAGTGGTCCAAGTCAGGCTCACCGACCTTTTTGACGAGTCGCCATCTGGACTATTGGCTCGCCAACCTTAATTTTTCAAGCACATTTTGCTTTTCCACCTGCACAATCAACCTTCTTCTCGCTGAGTTTGTTTCTTTCCTCAGGGCTGACACACTCGAACATTAGGTGGTGGAATTGTCCCTTCGGCGGTTTCGCAAAATGCTCTTGGCGATCACCAGGCTTTCCTTTCTTTAGTTCTTCAATTTGTTTTGTTCCTTTTTGCATTTTAGTGTCCTTGCTTTGTTCCTCAATCCATATACCTGAAAATCAAGGATTCTTCGTAAGTTTATGGCACAAAGTAGGCATTTGAGGACACTAAATCTATATAAACAAAGCTCTAAATGAGTCCAAATCTCAAAATCATAACTCAGTTTTAGTCAATCATATCATGGAAGGCAACTTTACCGACAATCCATCTAAACATAAATCCTACAAGAGAAACACTTCTTAGGTAACCATAAGTCATACTTGTGCAATGCATGGATAATACCCCATAATCCTACCCATTCTAAGTACTCCTTTAGGTCCTCATACTCATACTTCTTGGTTGGAGACTAGTCCCCCTCTTTAGGCCTTAGAATACTAGGAGGTACTTCCTTAAGCACATCTTATTTCATTATTAGGTTGAACACTATGAGACACTTCATTAAGCATACTCTTAGTTCCTTATTAATTTGAACCCTAGGAGATACGTCAGTAAGCATGTCCTAACTCATTAGGTTTTAACTCTAGGAGATACCCCTTCAAGTATGGCTTAGTTCATTTTACTCTTGCAACACCAGAAGGTGCCACTCTAACTAGGTCTTAGTTCATCTTGAACACTACGAGATACTTCTTGTTGCGCCCCATTTTAATGCAAAATGGGTTTCAATACACGGGCTAACAACTCTTTTGGGTTTTGGGTGATTGAAGGGTCGCCATCTAACGAATTAAGGCGCGTTAGGGCACCTATCTAACCTAATTAATCTAATTAAAGATCAACGAACCAGAGATCATGTAAGGGTTCAAATTACCTCGAGGGAAAGGTGTTAAGCATCCCTTGAGGTCCACAAATGTGAGTCTCGAAGTATCTCATGCAATGTATGTGGGAGTTACAAGTAGCAATTAAGGTCATTTCATTTATTGGTTATTTAATTTAAACATGATTACTAGGTGATAACTAATATTAAACAATTAAGGTCATTTCAGTTATTTGTTATTTAATTAAGCATGTGTACTAGGTGATATAAATAAACAAATAACAAATATTAAACAATTAATAAAGAGAGGAGCGAGGAGATAGAAGTTGCACAATTAGATAGCCGCATCAATTTTTATCTTTTAAACTACCCCAAATAATTATAATTATAAGACACGTAGAAGAAAAAGGGAAAGGGAGACTCTGAATCCCACAGACTTTATGGATCAGTGCTTGACTTTTTATTTTCGATCGATTTATACATTCGGACAGACAAAACCATTTTTTGTCCTTTTAAGCTCGAGTCGATTGTCATCATCTCCATAGGACCTAACTACCCCTACCCCACCTTCAACATGTATTACGTCCTAAGAGGTGCCTAGCGACCCCACTTAAGGTCCAAGAGACATTGAACTACTATAGGGATGGATTTAAACTAAAATAAAATATATGCAACTAATAGGCCCTCTAGACACCAAACAAAACAAATAGGATAAACATTTAGCACATAAATCACAAGTTTACCTGTAGGTTTTAATTAAGCATGCTGACAAACACAAGTAATTGTGAAAGGTCTCATGCTAAGTGTGTGCACATACACATACATTATACATAATGGGAAGACTTAAAAGCAACAATATTGAGCAAAACAAGCAGAAATTATCATGCATAATATAGTTATTGATTGATTTTAAATAGTAGCAGCAAAGTGGTTTAAGTGCAGAAAATATGGTAAAACAGATTAGATTACTGTTAGTTAGCATGCTGAAAGTCAATAATTTATTTTAAGTAGCAAAGCAATTCATTAATGCAGAAGTTAATTAATTGAAGCAGATTTAGATCAAGACCGCAGGTAGCAGATGCAGAAAATGGCTGAGTAGCTTATTTTAAGTGGCAAAAACAGTTAATTATGATGCAGAGAATAACAATTTCGGACAGATTTAATTGGCAGATTAGTTTTAAGTAGTTCAAGCATGCTGGAGGTAGTTATTTGATTTAATTATAGTGGCAGACAATAAATTGTGCTACAAATTATTATTTATCAGCAGAAAATTAATAGGCAGATCAGTTTTATACAGTTCAGTTTATTATTTAAAAGTAGCAAGACAACATGAAAAAGTGTAGAAGAATTAATGCAGTTAACCGGGGTGGATCAATTTTAACAGATTTAACATGCAAAAATAAATGAGATCCTATAGACATGATATCTAGATGATTGAAAAGTCAACATATTGCTAACTAAATAAATAAAATCAAATCTACAACCTATTGGAATGATTTCTAAGCTATTTCTAGTATCAGACAAATTATTGAGCAAAATATATTTTTTATTTTATTTTTATACCACTTTTCAAATATATCATAAGAGAGTTATAATTTACTAAACAAGGCACGAATCAAATATTTTCATACATATTAAATACACTTAAATTTTAAAACATTTGAGTAAAATAATTATTTCGAGTTTAAGTATCAATTTTAATGATAATAAAATAATTTAATAATAATTACACTATATTTTATAGATCATGCATAATAAAATATATAAATTTTTTTTGACAAAATCGATTAAAATTTTAAACTTGAAATATGTTTTTTAAAATATGTATTTAATCAAATAGCACTCCCGAAAGTGTTATAGGTCGGTGAAATTGAGTGTCAACACTTCTTTACTTAGTTCCATGGATACGGAGATTACTACTAGAAACCCGAACTCCACTAAGTGAAGGCTTCCATCTCATGAGACCTAATTTTGGATAACCTAGACTCTGCTATGTGAGAGTTCCCCTTTACCTTGGATAGTCCTCACATCAAATAGGTGTGGTTCTCCTTTCAACTTGGAGCCTGGACCCCACCTTGTGTGACACTCCATCTCATTGTAAATATCCATTTGCGGCCAAGCATACACCCCTTAGGTTAGTTATTAAACATTGTCTCATGAAAGGATGTCCTTGACAATCAATCCATGTTCAAAGTGATTTATCACTTCATGTATTCAAGCATATATAAGATAGACTAGGAAGGTAAAGGCCTTCTACCACAATTCTATCCATTAGTCATCTATATTCTCATCTAGACATTACTCTCAAAGCCTTAACATACCTAATTCATCATATTATCTTTACTCTCAAATCCCTAGTGATCAACATTCATGACTACAATCCTTACTTTCAAAGCTTTACATCTTACAATCATCATTCATACCTTGATCACAAGACATTCTAGTCACAACCTTCATCTTTAGGCAATTCTAGTCATATGTCATCATAACGACTCAATCTCAATCATTACTAGTCATGATCCATCATATATACTACATTCTAATTCAATTCATGTTCACATGTTTCTATTCTTCAAAAATTACTATACATATCATCAATCCTAGAAGATCACCTACGAATCCTTAATTTTACTTCATAAGGCATAAACTCACATTATTCAATTTCATCAATTAGACTAGGGTTAGCAACAAAAAACATGTAATATCATCATAATATCATGATTCAATACAAATTCAATCATAAACAATCAATATCCAATCAATTGGATTTATACTAAACTAAACCCACAATATATGAAGGAACCCTAACTTGAATTGGGGATTCATCTTCAGAATTAGGGGAATTCTAGGGGACCCCATGGATGGAAGAATCCATGGCTGAATAATCTAACATACCTTTATTATAAAGCCCTCACAAAGATTGCAACAATATAATGGAGTAATTTGACCTAGCTTGACCCCTTCTTCTTCTTCTTCTTCTTTCTAGAAAGAGAATTTCTTGGAGGGAATTGGGTTCTTTTTGGTAAATTGAAATAATGACTAGGATTAATGTATTTAAAGGTATATTAGATTTATATAGGTGGTCTAATTACTAATAAAATTACCACACTTAATAACTAATTAATTCTAGAAAGTTTCCTAACCCTCCAACTTAACCGACTTTAAGACCACACTGCCCAACCCACGATACCCCAACCCACGGGTCATGCTGGTCATCTGTGGATAGTGGTCTGCAGCTCTACTTTTGTGATCTTCACCCACGACCCCATCCACGAGGAGTGGGTCCCCAATCGTAAATGCTCTCATTTTTGGCGGATCTTGGGTAGGTTCTAGGGTCATCCTCAAGGACCCCTGGTTGGTCCTTGGGGAGTCGTACCTTGACGTTTAACCCCTAAACCCTTCATCCTGAGTACGGGAAGTTAAATTTTACAATTATAACCCTAATGTAAAGCTCTATTACCCTTCTATAAGGCTCTAGGTTAGTCTACTAGTTCCTGGGGGTTACAGGGAGAGCTTCCATCGCATACAATATCCACTCGATGCTAAGCATTCAATTCCCACGGAGCAGTTATTTCTTACTTGACTTAATTACTCATGAAAGGGTGCCCTTGGCCTACCGATTCATGGTAAATCATTAGGATAACTCTTTAGACCAAGCGTATGTGTTTGATGATAATGTCCTTTCCACAACATCATGTATACTTTACTCTTAAAGCATCATTAAGACAATTGCATAGATTTCATAGAAAATGCATAATCTCATACTTTACCTCCTTGAGGTTCAAAACTTACGTTCAATCATCACAACTAGAATTCAAGCATTAGACATGGATTTCATTACAATTCATGCGAGTCTATCACATCGGACATTAGTTCATAGAACTCCTCTTTCATCAACCAAGACCCACATCATATCATCAACTTTGAGAAATATGGGAATTACATGGGTTTTACGGAAAACATCATCAAAATCACAGGACATTATCAATTCATGCTTAATATAACTCAATTCAATCATTTAAATCATGTTCGAAAGGAACCCATGAATTTTGAATCAAACCCTAACAATTCAGGATTTCTATCTTTTGAAATTAGAGATTTTGAGAGAACTCGATGGATGAAAGGTATAAATGGATGAAAAATGCCATACCTTACTATCAAATTTCAATGAAATTGACTTACAAAAGCTTGTTCTTGAAACCCTAGCTTGAATCTCCTTCTTCTTCTTCTTCAAGCTCTAGAGAGAGAAATATTTTGAAGAGGATGAACTTTGGGAATTATTTTAGGATTTAGAAACTATGACTTAATTGGGTGAGTTTCAGAGTTAAAATGACTTATATAAGCACACCAATCGGTGTAGACACTATCACAAAGAATTACAATGCAATTACGATAATCCCTTCTAGCATAATAGACACACCAATCGGTGTAGACACTTCAAATGGCTTCACTATTAATTGTGGTGTTCTTTTGAACTTTCCACGAATCAACAGAGTAACATACAACAATGTAGACCCCGAATCAATTAGTGCGTATACAATATGTGAAAAGATGGACTATATACCTGTAACCAAATCCGACGAAGCTTCCAAATTTTGTCGATCCCCTAGACCATATGTGTGATTGTGAACTCCACTAGAACTAGTTGCTCCCCTAGCTCCTCTACCATGACCTATATGCATCTGTATTACCATACCTAAAGAAGGTGTTGATGAGGAAGAATCAGCAACTGATCTAGTAGGCAGTGCCACACCACTCATGCCCCTATGATGGCAGTTTCACATCATATGCCCCAGTGTACCACACCAAAAAAAACATGTTTCCCAAACCTAAATGTACCTAGATGATTTATTCAACATTGTTTACAAGGTTGTCAAGGATTCCTTGATTGTCTTGTGCATCCATGCTCTTGATGACCCAATATTTGTGAACCTTAGCTTTAACTTTTTTGCCAAAACTGATTGACCTTAAACCCTTTAAACCATGGTGGAGCACTAGTTGTAGAGTAGAAAGATTATGGCCTAGGCGGTCTGTTAAAGAACTTAGGCCTAAACTCACCTTGGGATGGTGTAAACTGGCCCATGGATCTGGCCCTCTTAGAATGCCCTGTTTCCGACTCTTGTGTCCTTCCTCTTTGCCTTTGATCCTCCAACTTTTGTGCAAAAGCTTACATCCTTGCTATATCCATATCTTTATTCAACGAAGCAATGGTACAATCTCTAACCAGATATGAATCTAATCTATCCACATATAGATGAACTCTATCCTCCGTAATAGCTACAACATTAAGAGCATACCTGACCAAGGAATTAAATTTGAGACTATACTCTCTCACGCTTATACTTCCTTAATGGAGATTTAATAACTTATCCGCACAGGCCTCTCAGATCTCCAATGGCAGATAATGGTCAAGGAATGCCTTTTTGAACTCTTTCCACATAGCTTAAAGTTCATATGTTCCCCTAGATTGCTTCCAAGCTTTATACCACAATATAACCACACCCTTTAATCTATATGCTGCTAGCTCAAATGCTTCTTTACCACTTACATGCATAACTTCTAAAGTGTGTTGGATTTGATCTATAAAGTCTTGTGGATCTTCATTAGGATATGACCCGGTGAATGATGGAGGTTTCAAATTAAGAAAATCATGTATCCGCGTGTCAGCTGCTCTATCTACACTACTAGTGCCTATAACTGGACCTTCTTTCCTTTGGCCGTGGCCAACAACCATACGAGTAAATAATTAGACTACACTCCTTAAATCTTTCTCTGTAGAATTAATAGGGAGCTCTTGAGGTGCAACTTCCCTCCTTAGATCTTCTGGAGATGGAGGGGTTGGGAAAGTCTGTGATAGAGACTCATCTTGAACCTCACATTGAACAGCTTGACTAGGTAGTGGTTGGCTGGTCCCTTCTTAGGCAGCAACACTACTCGCTTTCATGTAATTTTACTCCTTCTCATAATCGGCATCTTTGCTATAATAAAACAATTTAGAAGTTAGATATTATCCACCTACAACATTGGTTCTATCGCACGATCTATGAAATGAAAAAAAAAGAAGATAATTCCTACATGTCCCATAGCCTCTTGCTTGTAAATGTGGTGCACAACACATCCATAAGTAAGATTCTACAGAGACAAGGTTTCATTGACTCCCTAGGATTACCTTCTATGATACAACTTTTGTCACGCCTCAAATCCCATTGAGACGGACAGGCACCCGATGTCGTAAAGGCCCGAGAGAACCCACATATAACATGTACCTACCATGCGTTTAGCTAAGATAGTAATGAAGCCCTCTAACAATTATACCTATAAGTTGCACTGATAAACGAAGAACATTGGTAGGCCTAAAATATATACACATGACTCGGCCGTTGAGGCCACAACTATTAAGGAACCAACCATAACTCCATGCTACGCATTAGTCTACAATACCAAAATGAATACCAAATTATAAGATAGACAAACTTAGAGTAGGTCAGGACAGACCCCACATTACCCGTAAGTATGATACAATACCAAAATAAATCTACCAAGTACTCTCTAAAGCTCCGAATTAACTTGGAGCTCACCAAAAGTAGTTGAGTGTCCTATGCTCCTATTGAGGAGGTCCACTAGCTGGAGTACCTGTGGCTGCAATATAAAATTAAGTGTCTACTGCGAGGGACATCAGTACAAAAAATGTACTGAGTATCTAAGGCATTAACATATATAAAACAAGAGATCAAATGAAATCGAGTATCAATATATGTGTGCATAGATCAGAAAAGAAGACCACATTTGTTTACTCTTGTGGGATGATGTATGTTACATTCTTGCCTTTACATTTCTGTACTTTATAATCTTTGTAGGGCATGTGGTACAAATGACCAGCTAATCAGTGGTAGAAGAGGATGACCCATGCTAGCCATTTTAACCCCGGGATGTTGTCCTCATAATTACACAAATTAGGATCGGCATATGTTACATTTTCTCCTTGAGCTGCCACCCTTCTATACCATTTGAGATCGGCCCATGCTAGGCTTTCGCCCCTGAGCTGCCACCCTTCTATTCCAATTGGGATCGACCCATGGTAGGCTTTTCCCCTGGGCTGCCACCCATAATTAGACAAATTGCTTCACTTAGCTTCTTTAATGTTTGAGATTGTTGTTTTGGTGGTCATAATTATTTTTGAGAGTTGGAACTATGGACCAGTAGTAGAAGACACAAAAATAATACTTCAAGAAGGTAACAACGACATAAGTAGCTATGTAACATCAATGCATTACTTGTGAGCTTAAATGACACAATTCACTTCAATTGACTAAGAGGAGAATTTACAAAGCTTGCTTTTGCAAATACCATTTTATACCAGTACATAGGAGGATAAATACACAAGTATAGAGTAATGAACATATAATGAAGTAATTCTACACATTAAAGAGAGGGGGGGATTATAGTTAGCTATTTGGAGATCGTACGCTGCCACTATATTTTCTTTACTAGGAAATTCACTTCATTGATATTAATCCCAAGTATCAGATTTCATGCCAAGGAATATGGAATCGAATAGCCTTACATACCTTATTCTTTGACCAATACAACTATCACAATTCAGCTTCCCCTTTAAGGTGTTAATCTATAATATAAGTCATGATAAACTAAAATTAGTAGCTATCACACTGTGACACTCATAAAAAAGTAGCTAAATTTGACGGATAATGAGCTCATACATCCCTTAAAATAATGTGTATCACCAAACCCTCATTCTCTGTCCAATACATACATTATATATCCTTTCCCAAGATTACCCAAGTTGCACAAAAAATAATACACATAAAAAAACCTCAAATATTTTTTATCATACAACCAAATATTGAACTCACCACCCCATTGAGTTCTTCATGATAGCACACCCATAATTACTCAGTCAAACTCATACATAAGGAGGACAAAAATGGAGCAGTGACCTTACCTCAATTTCTGCAACTTCTCCTTATAACTTGAACTCTTTTAGTACTTCAACTTCCCTTCATACTTAAACCAAAGAACAAGAGAAAAGTATCTTAATAATTAAGGAAAGTGAGCAGTAGCTTGTGGAAACATTCTGCCTTCGCACTTATACTTGAGCATAAATAACATATATTCATAATGATCTATGTGAGAATTAAGTTAAATCCATAAGTGTTTTTACTTACCTTGTTTTGCAAAGATGAGGGTTTCTTCAAGAACCCTAGAAGAGAATTTAAGGCTGCGGTTTTAATTCTTAAGAGAAAAGAGAGAGAGAGAGCTGGAGTTAATTCTCAATTTTTGTGTGTTAAAATGAGTGAAAAGATCAGCTTATATTGGATTTATATGGAGCCTTCTTGACCATTAAAAAAGTCCTCTAGAATCTCCCTTGTTTTGCTCCATTTTCAACCACTAATTGGTCAAGTAGGTGATGCACCTGCTTATGTACATCAAGCAGCTCAAAAGGTCAAACTAGGTGATGCACCTACTTGCTTTTACTTGGACTTAACCATATTGGGCCTTTGCAGATTCGACTGCTGGGTTTTCTTTCATTTTAATTTTCTTTTACTTAGTTTGGGCCTCAAGTGAGCCCATTAATATAAACCTAAATCTGATCCATTAACCTTGGGCCCTTTAACTAGATCCATATAGCTCAAGTAGGTGATGCACCTAGTATCTTAATTAAGCCAAGAAAGCAGCTCACCATTTTATTCCATTCTCTAAATATTAACTCCTTTTGCCTAAATTTGGCACTTAAATTTGAGCTTTAAACTCAATTACCACCTTACTATATCGAGTTTAATTACTTCTGCCGGGCTAAACTTGCAGTACATATTCTCAAATATGCAAGGCATCACATCACCTTCCAAGATAGTTTAAAGCAACACAAATCATATAAGAAACATGGTCCCTCACCTATATGATAAGTCTATGCCAAGTATCATATGAATAGAACTAACTTATGCATAATACGGGTAAGTAAGGTTTAATAACTAACCTAAGTGGTGTATGCTTGGCCCCAAGTGGATATTGACGATGAGATGGATGTTCACAGATAGTCGGGTCCGGGATCCAAGTCAAAAGGAGAACCACACCAAGTTGATGTCCGGACTATCCAAGGTAAAGGGGGAACTCTCACATAGTAGAGTTCGGGTTTTCCTTAAAATAGGTCTCATGTGATGGAAGCCTTCACCTAGTGAAGTCCGGGTTTCTAGTAGCAATTTTTGTATCCAAGGGACTAAGGTGTGCTTAAAGAAGTATCTCCTAGATTTCAGAAGATGAACTAAGACATACTTAGAGAGGCATATCATAGTGTTCCAAGAGTAAATGAACAAAGACATACTTGAAAAGGTAGCTCCAAGTGTTCAAAAGCAATAATGAACTTAGACATCCTTAAGGAAGTATCTCCTAGGGTTCAAATTAATGAGGAACTAAGAGTATGATCAATGAAGTGTTTCATAGTGTTCCAATGTTTAAAGAGGAAGACTAGTCTCAAACCAAGATGTATGAGTATGATGACCTAAAGGAGTACTTAGTATGGGTAGGATCATGGGGTCTTATCCATGCATTTCACAAGTATACTTAAGGTTACCTATTAAGTGTTTCTCTTATATGATGTATGTTTCGATGAGTTGTTGCTATAGTTGCCTTCCAAGATATGTTTAACTAAATGTGAGAGATCCCTTGTCTATGAGAAGTAATCTAAGGGTGACGTAAAAAGATGATAAAGAGGTATGATGGCCTAAAAGTGGTACTTAGCATAGGTGGGATTATGGGGCCTCATTTATGCATTGCACAAGTATGACTTGAGGTTACTTATGAGGCTTCTCTCATGTTATGAGGATTTGAGTATGGACTATGCTTATGAATATGTTGTATCTCCTATGTTATTGGATTATGCCTTATGTTGACTTATGCTCATATTATGTCTATGTTAGAGATTATACTTATGACCATGTTATTATCTTTTATGTTCATGACTTATGTTTTATGTTGGCTAACGCTTTTGTTATGCTCTTATGATGTCATGCTAGCTAACATATTTAGTACATTTTGTACTAACGCATAATCTTGCCTACATTCTTATCAAATGTAGGGTCCGGCGACATTGAGTTCCATTCTTGTGGATAGGTTTGTAGTAGATCAAAGGTGTTGAAGACTTAGTGAGTCCTCATAGCATCGAGGATGTGATCACCCTTATTTTATATTCTTTCTTTTATGTTTTAGACTTTTGTATGGGCTGTGTCCCAAGAGTTATTCAAGTTGTATTAGATGGTTTGAGACAAAGTGTTATAGACTTTCACTTGCTTTTATAAAAGACTTCGATTGTATGGAAAATATTTTAAAATTTATGCATCATTTCTATTTACTTTATGTTATGATATGCTAAGTGACTTACACTGAGTCCTTCGGGGTTCTATGTGCGATGTTACATCTAGGGTGTACCCCTGGGTCGTGACAATAATAAGACATAGACTATAAGCATAAGAGATAACAACATAGTCATAGACATAATCCATACATAAGTAATCTTAACATAACATAAAAGAAACACTTCATAAGTCACGTCAAGTACAAGCTTGTGCAATGCATGGATAAGACCCCGTAATCCCACCCATGCTAAGCAAGTCACTTTAGGTCCTTATTCATGTTTATCATCTTTTGACCTCATCCTTAGCTTATTTCTCATAGACAAGAAACATTCACCTTTAGTCACACACATGTATTGGAAGGGCCTTTCAAGCTACAATACAAATTAAGCATACATCATTACATAGACCATCATAACATAAAAGAAAGATACCATAACTACCCTCAAAGCATACTTGTGCAATGCATGAATAAGATCTCATACACTCACCCATACTAAGTAAAGCTTCTTGAGTAGTGTTGACACCCAATTTTGACCGACCTTTTAACCCTTTTGGAAATAAATTTCCTCTGAATTATTTAAATCATTGCCCATTTTATCCCAATTTGTTTCAATTCTAGCCATCCAAATTCAAAATTGCATTTTTTTTCCAACTTTAGCCATTCTGCTTTCAATTTTAGCTTTCTAATTACAAAATTCAAATTCCAAGTGATTCAATCTCATCCGTCCATTTATAATCATCCATCAAAGTTAATCTTGGTTTCAGTTAAATCAAGGGTCCAGATTCATTCCTCCATCTCTTTCCTATTTTATCCATTAAGACCCAAAACCCTAACATTATTCACTCTTCCTATTCCTCTCTCCAAAGACCCGCCGCCCCTCTCTCATCTTTTCCTCGCTCCGGCGAGACGCAACAGCTGCAACCAGCAGCTTGGAGACGCGAGCAGCCGGTGAAAGTCACTTAACATGCGTCTCTCTCTCTTCTTCTCCCTCCTCTCTTCCTCCTGCTCCACCTCTCCCCTCTAATCGGAATCAGCAGCAGTTGGCGACAATAGCAAGACCAGCAGCTTTGACCAAAAGTGATCCCAGTGAGCCTCTCCTCTTCTCCCTGGCTCCGGTGAAGGCAGCCAACAACAACAGCATCAACGAGGCCATCCACCATGCGCGCCAGTTAGCGAGAGCCAGCAGCAGCTCAAGAACCAGCTCCGACCGGTAAACTTTCGTCTCTCTGCTTCCCCTTTTCTGGTGAGAACACAAAGCCAATAGCAACTGCGAGACCACCAGCAGCGCCGACGACAAGTAACCAACAGCAACATCGATCTCCAGTGAACAGAAAGTTCAGACGGACCTAGATCCGCCCGGGTACATTTCTTTAAAATTATTGTCTCATCTTTTACCTATTTTATTCTTCTTTCTTAGTTGCAATATGATTTTGATTTTCTGATGTAGAAGTATTTGTACATACGCTTACTTTGTATGAAAATTAATAATCATTGTGAATCTTATTCTAAAATTAATATGAAAATCATGAATTTGCCTATAAATCTGCTTGTTATTGCTTGGTTATTTGTTAATATTGATTATAATTCATTGATTTTAGTTTGTTCCACTCCTTTAATCGATTCTGTTTCTCAGTTTAATTCAAATTAAAAGCAAATTTATTTGAATCAATTAGAGCATAAATGGGTTTACTAATTGATATGTTTTAGAATCTGTATGTGATTTGCATATGGTAATTGTTATGCGTATAATTGTATTTCCTTTAGTTGTTTGTTATATAGCATTAATAGTTGAGATACTATATCTTACTTACAAGTTTACCTAACTAATTGAATTCCTTAATTTTGGAAGTTGAATATGGTAAGTCTTAAATTAACTAACAAAGCTTGTATTGCTTTCCTTATAAATTTTCAGTGCTATCCTTGTATATTATTAATTAGTAGTGTTGTAAATTGATCCCCCTTCCCTTAATTATAGTTGAACTAATTCTTACGTGATTTTTGATGGAATTTTTGTTGACTTGGTGAAAAGAATAATCTCCATGCTTTAATTATGTTATGCAGATTTCCTACTACCTTATTTGTGGTATGTTCATTATGACTGATTCAATTTTCTTGTTAAGGAAATAAATCTCCCTTAATTGCTCCTTAGTGAATATTCTTATCTCATTGGTCTGTCCTCTGCCCACTATATAAATAGACCTCTTAGTTCACTAAAAGGGTCGGATTTTAACACTTCACTAATCAAAACACTTTTAAAAAAAGTCTATTTATAAAAAGGAGTCTCCTGCAACATTCAAAGTGTTGCCTTTGCTGTGTTGCTGTTTCGGTTGGATTGCTCTTAATAATTCATTGCTGAAATATATTCTGCTTAATTGGTTAGTCCTCTTCATTAGTGTAGATTTGGTTTTGCATTGGTTGCATGATTGTATGTTTGAAATAAATAAAAGGAAGCATTCTGATTAGTTCTCTCATCCCTCTCCTTCTCAATGTGTGATCTTATATGTTCTATGACTTGTTTAAAAATTCGTGTGTTTTGCTATGAATAACTTTTATGTTGCTAACTATATAGTTATGATCTTGTCTTTGGTATATTTTATTTAACTTGTTTTGAATTTAAAGTTCAAGACATGAAGAGTCGACTATGATGGGTGCCGAGATGAGATTTTGCTTTTATTGTTGTTTATATTTGTATTGGTCCATTTTTTATATTGTAATAATTTGTAAACTATAACTCCATATATATATATATATATGATATAATTGGGGGATCGTCTAAGGGAAGGGGGTATACGTGCTAATTGTTATTCTATCGCAACCTTACTTGTTGTTAGAAAGCATGCCTATAGGAGTGTGATTTAGTTATTCATTCAGTCCTTGCTCTAAATCTAATTAAAATAAAAAATTATCTTGCCGATATTTAAATGATCTGAGTTATAAGAATGTTCTATGTTTGGCCACTCATTCTCAATGTTCATTAATTACATATTAAATAAACTTTCAATCTGTGTAATCACTTTTTAGCATATAATAGTTTAGTAAAATGATAATTGCTTTTGCGTCTACTTGTCTTGCCTGTTTCCAGTCATCCCTATTTTATATAACAATTTAATAAATTAAGTATTGTTCAAATAATTTATTTGTAATAAATGAAGGTTATATAGCATTCCTATAGGGTTTAATAATATGTTTAAATGAAATAGATAACATGCCTATAGGTTTGATAATAATTTTAGCATGTTCACTTAGGTATCATGTCTATAGGACTTGATTAATAAGATCACATCTGCTTGTTAAAATCATTTCCCTAATAATTTTCAGCATGTTAAGTAAGTGAAATAAATTTTGCATACTTTTTGCTCACTGTTAAATGTTTCCTGCAACACAAATTATTTTCTTACCAGTTAAATAAATCAAGCATGTTAAAATCTTGTTTAAATCCTATGCCCTGATTAAATCTGCTACTGCTTTTCAATATTTCGGCCCACATGTTTCTATTTAAACTAATCTGTAAATAATAGATTTTTGCATCTGCTACTTTAAATACTTGCTTGCTCAGATTAATAACTGCTAATAAATAGATAAATTTTTGCATGCTGAATAACTATCTATCCACCGAAAATCAATTTAAAATCTGCTTCCTATCATAATTTGTTGCCACCTCTAAAATCAGTAATAATAAATATGCATGTTGTTTATACTGTCTGTTTAATAATTTTGCATGTTCAACCCATTTTTGCTGTTTTTTAATGATTGTTGTATGTTCACACACTTATCATGAGACCTTTTGCAATTACTTGTGTTTGTCAGCATGTTTAATTAAAACCTAGAGGCCAACTTGAGACTTATGTGCTAAGTGTTCGTCCTATGTATTTTGCTTGGTGTCTAGAGGGGTCTATTAGGAGCATTTATATCTTTTTGTCTAAAACCATCCCAATAGTAGTCCAATGCCTCTTGGACGTTAAGCGGGGGCACTAGACACCTTTTAGGATGAAATTCATGTGAAAGGTGGGGTAGGGGTAGTTTAAGCCCTACGGATATAATGATAATCGACTCGAGCTTAGAAAGGAAAACATTTGTTTTGTCTGTCCGAATGTATTAGCCGATCGAAAATAAATAAAAAGTTGAGCGTTGATCCGTAAAGTGTGTCATTTCCATGGTCTCTCTTTCCTTTTCACTTTATTTATTTTATAATTATATTTATTTGGGTTAGTTTAATTAAAAATAATTGATTTGCCTATCTGAATTGTGCAATTTCTGTCTCCTCCTTATCCCTTTATGAATTGCTTAGTATTTGTTTGTTATTCATGTTATCACCTAGTTTTGCATACTTGATAAATTAAATAAATAATTGAAGTGATCTTAATTGTTTAATATTAGTTATCTCCTAGCAAGCATGTTTAAATTTAATAATCAATAAATGAAGTGACCTTAATTGCTACTTGTAACCCCACATAAATTGCTTGAGATACGGTCGGGACCCATATTTGTTGACCTCGAGGGATGCTTAGCACCTTCCCCTCGAGGTAATTTGAACCCTTATCTAATCTCTGGTTTGTTGACCTTTAGTTAAAATTAGTTAGGTTAGATAGGTGCCCTAACACGCCTTAATTTGTTAGGTGGTGACTCTTCAATCACCCATACCCAAAAAAGGTGTTAGGTCGTGCACCAAAACCCGTTTTTGCTAAAAAATGGGGCGCGACAGAATGACGACTCTGCTGGGGATATTAGGTTCTTACCATTATGTGTTTCATGCTTATGTGGGGTTTACTTTATTTGGTCATTTCATTGTTTGTTTGTTTATTATTGTTAAGTACTTTTATGCTTAATCCCATACCTATTTCCTTATTTGTTGGATTTCTTACATGCTTATATGCTTTATTCTGTTTATTTATGTATTTATGTATTTATTTATTTATTTACTGTTTTCCTTAAAATTGTCTATATGTTACTTCTTTTCATCTACATGCTAAATATTTACTGTTTTGATAAACAGGCATTACGCTCATACTTCCCCCAATTGGGACCCTCTTCCTCTTTTTTTCTTTCAAAAATTATCGTGATGTTATGCCTTTGCACCTCTCACAAATACTCCAATTCTCTTCAAATATCCATTATAGAGAGTCGGCAGATGCGTGGACGGAAAGAATAATATTACTACCAGGAAACCACGAGCCTTCTCACATAGAACCTCTTCAAGT
Source organism: Solanum paucissectum (assembly GCA_029582445.1). Taxonomy (NCBI): domain Eukaryota; kingdom Viridiplantae; phylum Streptophyta; class Magnoliopsida; order Solanales; family Solanaceae; genus Solanum; species Solanum paucissectum. The sequence continues at coordinate 65,555 of JAJONZ010009781.1, forward strand.
CCATGTCTACCCAACTCTTAGAATTCTGAATTAGGTCATACATGCTGCATAAAGCTTAGGTGGCTTGACCCTTGGTGTCAATCCGCATAATTTGAACCCTTATCCTGATCTCTGATTCGTTGACCTTAGTTAGATTTAATTAGGTTAGATATGTGCCCTAACGCGCCTTAATTCGTTAGGTGGCGACTCTTCATTCAACACCAAAAGCCCCAGAAGAGAGTTGTTAGGTCGAATGTCCATTTTTCGCGAGAAAAACGGGGCGCGACACCCATGATAAGAACTACCCTACTCATGACATAGAGTTGGCAGCCGTACTCTATGTGCTAAAGTTATGGAAGAATTATTTGTACGAGGTACATTATGAGGTCTTCAATTATCATCAAAGTCTTTCATACATTTTCACTCAAAGGGATTTGAAATGAGGAAGTGAAGATGACTTTAGTTATTGAAAGACTACGTTATAACTATCGTATACCATTCGAAGAAAGAAAATGTAGTGGATGATTCTATGACTATGAAGACTTTTAATATAGGGCATCTTGCTACGATCAGAGTTGATGAGAGACCTTTGGCTTGATATATTTAGAGGCTAGCCAACATCCTTTTCTGATGACATATTTTGAAGGAGAGTTATGGTTTGATTAATTTCATCTAGGCCCGGTCTTCTTTAGTTTAGCAGCTCCATGAGAGAAAGTTTGATGATGAGAAGTTTGCCTTAATTGAGACAAGGTGTTTAGAGGGGAAACAAAGGAGGTCGGTCTTGAATCTGGTGGTTTCTTTATGGTTGAAGGTAGGATTTGTGTGGCAAACATAAGCGAGTTGTTTATTTTTTCTAGAGAAGGCTCATTGTTTTTTATATTCGAACCTCCTGTGAGGGGAGAAGAAGTATCATGATCTAAGTCAACATTACTTATGGTGTGGTATGAAGAGGTATATTTCAGATTTTGTGTCTAGATGTTTGACTTGCCAATAGGTCATGTGTAACACCTGGACACTTGTAGGCTAAACTAGAGCTTTACGTGAGAGTTCTAGAGTTTGATGTGAGGGTTAGATTCATAGATTTAACCTCCCATACTTAGAATGAATGGTTTAGGGTTAGAATGTCAAGGTACGACTCCTCAAGGACCAACCAAGTGTTCTTGAAAAGGACCCTAGAAACCACCCTACAATCTGCCTAAGGCAGCACCACGAGGGGACCCACACCCCATAAAGGGGTCCACGCCTTGTGGATGGTCTCACAGGTCAAGGCCCCAATAGTTCCCTTGCAGACCACCACCCATGGAGGACCAGCACCCCCCGTGGACGGGAATTGTTGGTGGGGGCAGTGATGAGGCCAAGGTCAGTTAGTGAAGGGACTTAGGGGTCTTTCCATATTTAATTAGGGATTAAGTGGGGTTGTTTTATAATAGTTTAGAACACCTATATAAGGAATTTAGACCCTTTATTAAGTCATTCTAATTCATTATTTCAAGAACCCAAAATAAACCCAATTCCCTCTAAAAAATCCTCTATCTAGAAAGTGATGAAAAAGAAGAAGAGGATCAAGCTACGTCAAGACTCCATTGTTTCAAGCTTGTTAGGATTTTCAATGAAGTTATTATGGCTTATTCATTCATGGATCCCTTTCATCTATGAAGTCCCCATGTTTCCCCCAATTGTGAAGATGAATCCCATATTCTAGTTAGGGTTCCTTCCTATATTGTGAGTATTGTTGTATGTTGATCCAATTGAGTGGATAATGGTTGTTCAAGATTTTTTTGATGTAATTACATGTTTTTAGTATTATTATACATGTATTCTTAATTAATCTATGATTTTACGGTCAAATTGATACAGTTGGTTTTATGCCATGAAAGAGGAAATTAAAGGCTTAGATGTGATCTTCTAAGAGTGATGAATTACTTTATGAATTGTTTGTGAATAGAACACCTAGATATGAATTACTTAAAATTAAAGCTTGTATACATGAATTGAATTGGAATAAGGTATATGTGATCGATCATGACAAGTAAGGCTTGAGATTGAACCTTTATGATGACATATGAATAGAATTGCTTAAGAATGAAGCATGTGATTAAAATGCCTTATGATCTTGGTGTGTATGATAATTGTAAGAGGTAAAGCTTTAGGAATAAGGCTTGTAGTCATGAGTGTTGATTACTAGGGCTTTGAGAGTAAAGCTAACATAAGTAATTAGGTGTGCTAAGGCTTTTAGAGTGAAGCTTATATAAAATGGTAGACTATTAGATAGTGTTGTTGTGGAAGGACTTCACCCACCTAACCTACCTCATAAATGCTTGAAGGCATGAAGTTATAGAATCACATAAGTTAGGATGATATCCATGTGTAGTGCTTGAACCCTTGGTGTGAGGATTGAGAGTAAGTTTTTAACCTCAAGGAGGGGAAGTATGAGATTATGCTTGTAGTTATTGAACTACATCAATTATGATTATATCCACGTCTAGTGTAGTCATTTTAGATGTGTTGATTGAATATGATCTATGAACACTTCGAGAGTAAAGTGATTACGATTATGATCTTGTTGTGTGTTGATGAAAGGTTATTCTCACTCACACACCTAAGCATGTATATGATATGATGATAGGTCATGGATGGTGATAGTTGCTCACACATGATCTAATGAGCTATAGTATGAGTTATGTTGGATTGAGTATCAAGACATTCTTCCATTAATATGAACTTAAGTCAAGACATAATATGAACTCAATGGGAATTATGCTTAGCACCGAGTGGATATTTAATATGAGATTGAAGCTTTTACGCTAGTTGAGTCTGGCTTCCCAATGAAAGCTTTTACCCTAGTTGAGTCTGGCTTTCTTAATGGGTTCCTTCTACCTTAGTTGAGTCTGGGTTCCCAAAGTATATATCTCATGAGATAGAAATCTTCTACCATAGTTGAGTCTGGGTTTCTAGTAGCAATCTTCTTATCCAATAAACTATGTGCCCAGATAGGTACTTAGCTAATGGATCAACCTAAGCTAAGAGTATGGTTCTACCTTAGACAAGTAGGAAAACCCATTATTGGTGTGGGGTAGACATCGGATTCCATGTTAAACTGACATGGTCTATGTCGATTAAGGCTAATTCCCAAAAAACGAATATGGATTATGAACTATGGTTACTTGAGAAGCTTTACTTAACATTGGTGAGATTATGGGATTTTACTCATGCATTGCACAAGTAAGGGTGCTTATGCTATGTTCTCTTATGTTATGATGGTCTATGTAATAAATGTGTTTATGACCTATGCTTATGAGGTATGTTGATATGATTGACTAAAGGTGAAAGATTCCCTTGTCTATGAGAAGTAAGCTAAGGATGAGGTCAAAATATGATAAAGATGAATGAGGACCTAAAGTTACTTGCTTAGTATGGGTGGGATTATGGGGTCTTCTCCATGCATTGCACAATCTTGCCTTGAGGTGACTTATGAAGTGTTTCTCTTATGTCATGTTAAACTAGATGCTTTCATTAAGCCTATGACTATGTTGCAATCTCTTGTGCTTATAGCCTATGTCTTATGATTATGTGTCTTATTCTTATGACTTATGTTATTGTCTCTTGTGATTATGGTATATGTCTTATGTTGATTAATGCCTCTTATATAATTATGTTTATGATATATGCTAGCCACCATATTAAGTACACTATTTTACTAACACATACTTTTGCCTACATTCTTATCAAATGTAGGGTTTGGTGATATTGAGTTCCATTCTTGTGGCTAGGTTTCTAGTAGAGCAAGGAGTTGAAGACTAGGTGAGTCCTCATAGCATTGAGGATGTGATCAGCCTTCCTTTATTTCGTTCTTTTATGTTTTAGACTATTGTATGGTCTGCATCCCAAAGTTTTATTCAAGTGGTTTACATTGTTTGAGACAAAGTGTTATAGACTTCCGTATGCTTCTATAAAGACATCCATTGTTATGAAAAATGTTTTAAATTTCTGCATCATTTCTATTTCTTTATGTTATGATATGCTAAGTGGGTTACATTGAGTCATTCGGGGTTCTATGTGCCATGTTACATCTAGGGGGTACCCCTGGGTCATGACAAACTTGGTAATCATAGCATAAGGTTTAGAATGATTCTAGCATTGTCTCAAAACCACGTCTAGTAGAGTCTTGTTCATAAGTGTGAAGCGTGCCACATTTATGAATAGGAAGCTATTAGATGATTAGGAAACTTCAGTTCTTCAGTCTCTAAGTCGTGCCATAGAGTTTAAGTCTATTAGGTCTTTCTCCTAATCTGTGCCCTATGGTTTTCATGATATGACGACTACAAGGGCTAAGGTTAGAAGGAATGAGGAAGACAATGTCGATCAAGGGGCCCCTCCTCAAGCTCCAATAGACCTTTTTGAAGAGAAAGTGACTAATGAGAAGCTTATGTTTGGTTTTCAATTGTTGACTCATGCTAGGATAGAAACTCCAAAATTTTATGGGTCAAAGATGGAGGAAAATCCTCAAGAGTTTATAGAAGAGGTCTGTAAGGTGTTGGCTTCTTATCAACTCAAAGGAGTTGCTCAAGTTTGGTTTAATAACTGGAAAAAGGCTAGACAAGCAGTAATGGGTCCCATAGATTGTGAAAGGTTAAAGAGTTCCTTTATAGATAGGTTCATCCCTTTAGAGATGAGGGAAGCTTAAGTGCTTGAGTTCATTAACCTTAGTCAAGGTAATATGAGTTTTAAGGAATATGAATTGATGTTCACCCAATTGTCTAAGTATGCTCCAGTTCTAGTGTCCGATCCTAAGTCGGGAATGAGTAAGTTTGTGTCGGGACTGTCGAATTTAGTAGTACAAGAATGTCGTATGGCCATTCTTGATCATGATATGAATATTTCTCATCTTATGGTTTTTGCTCAACAAATTAAGGAAGAGAAAATTGGAGAAATGTTTAGGGAGAAAAAGAGGTTTAGGATTGATTAGGGTAATTCTTCTCTTGAAAGGTTCTCCGGATAAGGTCCTTCTTGGTTTTCCGCAGGATTTAGTGAAGAAAGGGTGTCTAACCCTAAGTCTCAAGGAAAGGATAGTAGATCCATATTTCCTACTTGTCCTAGATGTGGCAAAATCCATAAGGGTAGATGTTTGGCTGCTATTAAGGGTTGTTATGGTTGTGGTAGGAGTAGCCACAAAATGAGAGACTGCCTGGTACTTACCGCTAGGGGAAGAGAGAGGAAGCAAATTAGATCATATGCTCTCTAGGCTAGAGGTGAACAAGAGAGTCCTCCAAATGTTGCTCCCAGAATGTGTTTTATGTTTTATTAGATTTCAGAATGTTTTTCTCTTATGACTGAATAGACTTGATATGATAGACTTTGAAGTTGTCTTTAGTATGAATGGGCTTCATTGTTGTTTTCTGATATTGATGGTAGAACCCTACTTGGCCATTTTGAATTTTTGGTAGGTTGAAAGGTTTGATGAATAGGATGTTTAAGTAGTGCCTAGATATGTTGAGTGAGTAGACTTCTCTAAGAAGAGTAGAAGTGTAATCCATCATGAATTAAAATCATCTTGTGTAACGGATGCGAAAGCTTAGTGATGACTTGCTCCAACATAAGAATTGGAAGAAATTATGCTTAGAAGAGTCCGTATAGGCTAACTCCCAAGGGGAAAATAATGTGCTTAGATAGCAAGGTCGTTGAGTGTTCTTGATGTTCATGATTTAGGTTGGCTTGAAATCCTCACCTATAGAGGTGTAGTGAGTTTGGGAAGTTTAGTCCCGATTTTGTAGGCTCATATAATCTCTTAAGTGGAGTTGGTAAGGTTGTTTGTACACTAGAGTTGCTTAATGAGTGTCACCGAAGTATCCGGTTTTCCATGTCTCTTAGATATAGAAGGGTGTTAGGGATCCGACATTAATAAATTCCTTAAGAAGAGTTGGGAGTTAATGAGAATTTCTCTAATTTGGCAATACCGATAGGGAACTTAGACCGGCCGGTGAAGAAATAGAAGAGCAAGGAAGTTGCTACCATGAAAGTGTTAAGAAGTTGTCTTTTAGTGAGGGTTTTAGGTGATGGTGCTACTTGGGAGGCCGAGGGCCAATAGGAATCCCCGCTATCCTCATCCTTTTCCTTGTATTCCTCTGTAACAACTCGGAAACTAGTAGGTGAAACTAGAGCCTTACATGAGAGTTTTTGAGTTTTATATGTGGGTTAGAATCATAAAATGGCTTCCCGTACTTAGGATGAGGGGTTTAGGGGTTAAACGTCAAGGTACGACCCCCCAAGGACCAACCAAGGGTCCTTGAGGAGGACCCTAAAGCCTAACCCCAATACTGCCCAAATAGGTGACCTACAGATGAGACCTATTGGGCGTAGGTCATTCCATGCCTCGTGGAAGAGGATTTTGGGTCAAGGCCCCAGCTTGACTTGAATTCTTAAGCCTCAAACCCCACGCATGACTAACCAGTAGTGTCCGTGGGTCCATCCACACACCGTAGGTGGGGGTCGTGGATGGGGCCTGTGTTGCTGTCCTATTTAGCCATGGTGAGGGTAATTAGGTAAATTCTTGGGTTAGTTAATATTAAGTGAGGTCGTTTTATATGGTTATTTCTCACCTATATAAGTTCTTTTATTTCATTAACCAACCCTTTACACTTCATAAATCCCAAACCCAAAATCATAACTAACTTTCCCCAAATAACTCTCTCTAGAGTTTCAAGGAATAAGAAGAAGAAAGTGAAGTCTAGGGTTGAAGCAGCAGCCTTTTATCCTTAATTTCGTGGCGAATCTTCATTAAGGTATGGTAGCTTTTCATCTATGGGTAGCCTTCACCCATAGAGCCGCTCCAAACCTATTTCATAGTAAGAAATTCCAAAGAGCTAGAGTTTAACTCCAATTCATCGATTCACTTAAAAAATGATTTCAACGATTCAATTACTTTATTATATGATGAAATTGATGATTTACTACTATTTTATGATGAATTCCTCAAGAATCTATGAATTCCTATATTTTCTCAAAGTGAATCTTAAAGTGTGGATACTGATTGATGTTAGTAGAATGTTGTAGAAATATGAATGTTATGAATTGATTACTTGAATTATCTTATGATCCATGTGTATTGTAGTAATTCTAGATGTGTTGGAGCATTATGATTCATGGTCCTTGAAGGGAAAATTATGAGAATTATGTATGCTCATGATGTTTATTTACATGTTTATGAATACTTTAAGAATAATATGATTATGACTATGATGTATTGGTGTGGTTGTTGAAAGGCTATTCTCACATACACACGCACTCATGAATGAAGTTGATAAGATTACGTTAATGATGAAGTGTTGATTGAAAGACTATTCTAAATTATACACTTATGAATGATAATGACATGTTGTGAAAGATTTTGTCACAATATGGAGATTCTTAGTTGAAATGCTATTCTCACCTTTGAATCTATGATCTATCCTATGGATGATGTTCGGATGAGATGAAATCCCTCACGTGTGTTGAAGCGGGGTTTCTAGTAACAATCTCTTGCGATGGATTCCCTCACTTGAGTTAAGGTGGGGTACCTAGTAACAGTCTCTTTATCCCATAATAATGAATAAAAGTAATGAATGTTAAGTACTCCGTGGGAAATAATGCTAAGCATCGAGTGGATATTGATATGAGATGGAAGCTTTCACGTGAGTTGAGGTGGGGTTTCTAGTAGCAATCTCTTGAGATGGATGCCTTCACGTGAGTTGAGGCGGGGTATCTAGAAACAAATCTCCTTATCCAATAAACTATGTGCCCTCATAGGTTATATATAGTGGATCCACCTAAGATAAATTGACGGTTCTACCTTAGGCAAGTAGGACTCCCTTATTTGGTGTGGGTATCACTGGAATTCCATGATTTTCTCACATGGTCTATGTCGGTTAAGGCCACCCCCATAATGAATGATAATGAACTGTGGCTTCTCAAGAATGCACTACTTTGTATGGGTGGGGGTATGTGACATCATCCATGCATTGTACAATTAGGTTGTGAGAGTAGTCATGGTGTGTTCCTTTATGTTATAATGATTTACAAAATGAAATATTCTTATGATGATGCTACTAAGTATGTTGATATGAAGGCTAATTATAATGAAGAATGCTTAATGTGGATTGTTGCTATGAGTTGCTTTCCTTGATATGACCTAGTAAATGCGAAGGTTTCCTTGTCCATGAGTTTAATGAAGATGAGATGAAAGAATAGTAAGTATGGTTATAGTGGCCCAAAGTGGTACTTAGTATAGATGGAGGTATGGGACCTCATCTATTCATTGCACGTGTATAACTTAGAGTTACTTATGAGATGGTTCTATTTTATGATTTTGTAAGTATTGACTAAGATAGCATGAACTATGAACTATAACTACTATAGAAGCTTTACTTTGTATGAGTAGGTCTATGGGATCGTACTCATGCATTGCATAAGTATAGTTTGAGGGTGCTTATGGTATGATTTTATTATCATATGATGATCTATATGTGGAATATTCTTGTGACTTATGTTTTTACACTAAAGTTCATGATGTCTTTCAAACATGGCATATAGCATGGTTTTTAACTAGAACGTCATGCTACATGTTTCAAGGATTTTTATGCATGACTATCATACTTAGGGCATTTTTGTACTAACCCATATTTTCTACATTTTTCACAAAGTGTAGGGTTTGGTGATGTTGACTTTTATCCTCGTGGCTAGGTTCATAGTAGATCATGAAGAGAAGTTATGGTGAGTCCTCATAGTATTCGAGGGCTTGATGACCATGTCCTTTACATTTTATTTGATGTTTAGAGCTTTCTTATGGGCTCCGTCCAAAAGTTTTAGTTTTAATTGTTATAGATGGTTTGAGATAAGTGTACACTTCTAGTTTTTTTTATAAAAGACTTCGATTGTAAAAGAAAAAGTTTTAAATTCCGCACCATTTTCTATTATCTTTTGTCATCATATGCTAAGAGGCTTGTACGAGGTTTTTTGGAGTCTTGTACGCCGTGTCACATCTAGGGGGTAGTCCTGGGTTGTGACAAACTTGATATCAGAGAACATGGTTTTGGGATAGTTCTAGGACGTCTAAAAGCACGTCTAGTAGAATCTTTTTCATAGTGTGTAGCGCGCCACATTTATGAATAGGAGGATATTGGATGTTAGGAAATCTCACTTCTTCATTCTCTAAGTCGTGTCATAGAGTTTAACTCTATAAGGTCTCTCTCCTACTCCTTATCCGATGAAGGGTTGATGCTACAAGGATCGAGGTAGAAAAGGTTTGTAGTGATACCAATTATGTCCATGTGACTAGATAAGACTTTATATTATAGGTTTAGATGATATCATTTGGTATAAGTGGGTTGCATTATTTTTATGTGTGTTGTAGGTGGATCCCGACTTAGTCATGATGGGTTTTAGGGTGTGTTATAGGATTTGATGAATAGTGGTTTTTAAGTGATGTCTAGAGGTGTTGAGTGAGTAGACTTCTCTGAAAGAGGATAGAAGTGTAATTCACCATGGTTTAGAATCACCTTGTGTGATGGATGTGAATGATTAGTGATAACTTGGGCCGACCTTAGAAATGAAAGAAATGGTGCTTAGAAAAGTCCGTATAGGTTTACTCCCAAGGGGAAGATGATGTGCCAAGAAAGCAAGGTCGTTGAGTGTTCTTGATGTTCATGACTTGGATTGGTTTGAAGTTCTCACCTTGAGAGATGTATTGAGTTGGGATGCTTAGCACCCTGTAAGGTTATTATGAGCTTTGACTATGCTTTGAGAATTCTTGAAAAAAGTAGTACTTGAGGTTTTAGTAGGGGGCTTACTGCAAAGGAGGAGATGGTATACTTGGATAAGAAAGATTGTTGGGAATCCTGATATCCTCATCTCTTTCTTCTATTCCTATTCTAGCCCGAGACAAAGAGTTCCTTGTGGCTTGTTTCATGTTTTGGAGTCATGTGTGATTTATGTGTTTCCATGATCTCTTTATGACGTGCATATTCTTGAGAAATTCATGTTTAGAAAGAAAAAAAATGAGTTTTCATGATTTATATGGTCCTCATGTTGTTTTACATTTAGCATGAGTTTCATATATGATTCATGAGATGCATTGTTCAACATGCTTTAATGTGATTTTGAGAGTAATGGCATAATTTTATTCATGATATTTGGCTTAGCATGCTTTGAGTTGGTGTCACGCCCCGAGACTACCCCCGAGACGCGGACACGGGACCTAGGACCACAAGTGATCCCAAGCTAACCCTGCTGGCAGGATCATGAGCATACTAAAGATAACAAACTGATGCGGAAGCTAAATCATAATTAAAATGAAAAGATAAGGAATACCCATATACTATAACTGATATAAATGATAACTGGTGAGTTTAATACAAAGAAGTTATTAACTCAAAACTAAGCTGAATCTAACTATGTCTGAAATAAGCCTCTAAACTGACTAGAAATGTTGGGACATGCCCCAACTAGATCTAGCAAAACTGAAACTAAAAGAC